>OX419608.1:1860718-1978731 GCA_948473455.1 Teleiodes luculella
AAACAAATATTGTTAATATAGGAGAAAAATACTCCTAAGCTTTAATGTCAAGAATATCCAGCAACGAAAACGTTAAAGGGTCGCTTAAAGCTAACAAAAGTGTAAAAACTTTAAAAAGTCAATCTAAAAAAAATTGAAAAGTGGTCGAGCCTATATACCAATGCTGTTTTTTGTTTTTCAGGTGCCGGATCTCGGCGTGCGGCACGTCGTTGGATGCGGCTCGCGACGCTGGACACGACGGTGAGTATTTTCAGGGTAGCGGTAGTAGAAAAAATTTGGGAAATTTAGAAAAAACCCTGAAAAATGGGTGTTTTTGAAAAAGTCAATATGGCGGATGGCGCGCAAGCGCGTCGTCACGCAGTCAGAATGTGTGGAACAATGCACCAGGCTATTGAAAGTTTGAATCACGCGAATCGGTTAAGCCGTTCGCGAGTTATGCAAATTTGAAATTTAACAATGTATGAAAAAACTGAAATTTCGCTAAAAACTGAAAAATTCGCGCAAGATCGCTCCAAAAAGTGCACAGCACACTCGGGTCAAATTAAACACGCAGGAAAAACAAAAAAGTCCGATCAAAATATCAATATTTTCAGTCGAGATATAGTTAGTTTTAAAAATGTCGAGGTTGACCAGGTAGCCTCGGTCGGTAGGTATTCTATAGAATTAAGTTTTAATTTGAAATTTTTCGCTTTTCAGGTGCCGGATCTCGGCGTGCGGCACGTCGTTGGATGCGGCTCGCGACGCTGGACAAGATGGTAAGTATTTTCAGGGTAGCGGTAATAGAAAAATTTCGGGAATTTAGAAAAAACCCTGAAAAATGGGTGTTTTTGAAAAAGTCAATATGGCGGATGGCGCGCAAGCGCGTCGTCACGCAGTCAGGATGTGAAGAACAATGCACCAGGCTATTGAGAATTTAAATCACGCGAATCGGTTAAGCCGATCGCGAGTTATGCAAATTTGAAATTTAACAATGTATGAAAAAACTGAAATTTCGCTAAAAACTGAAAAATTCGCGCAAGATCGCTCCAAAAAGTGCACAGCACACTCGGGTCAAATTAAACACGCAGGAAAAACAAAAAAGTCCGATCAAAATATCAATATTTTCAGTCGAGATATAGTTCAGTCGGTTAGGTTAGGTTAGGTTAGGTTAGGCTTCTGGGGGCCTGGCCCACAATGTTGATCTAAGTGTTTGTGATCTACGTTCTTGCGATACGTCCCCGTCGTCAGGCCTGGGCCCTAGTTCGTGCGCGGTCACGCAGTGGCGAACTAGGTGGCAGAACTCGCAAGGGCGAAATTGTGGGCGAATTTGAGTGCGAATCGAGTATTCTTTTATTGGCGTTGGCCCTAGTTCGTGCGCGGTCACGCAGTGGCGACTAGGAGCAAATTTATCGAGTGCGATTTTGTGAGCGCAATGGACGACTCTCAGGAGTTGTTTGTTCGACCAAGAGATCCTGGACGAGAGGAGGAGGATCTCGAAGTCACCCCAACTACGAGCATCGGCGGCAACGCTGGTGCACGTTTTAGCTTTACGGCTTCAAGCCGCGCCACTTCGGTGGCATCTAATGGTGGTTCTCGATTTTTCAGAGAAAGTGACATGTCTGACTCAGATGCGTCTACACTCACTGATGCGTCGGCAACCAGCGGATGTGCCAAATATTTGCGCAAACGCAAGCAGGACGGGCAAGGAGGATCGCTATCCGACACCCCCTCAAAGAAGTCAGCCAAGAAGGCTGCGGCTCCAAAGCGTGGACGAAAGCCCACCACAGGGCATTACGTTGGCCTATCAGAGGCTCAAAAAGAGCTCAACAGGCTTAAGAAAGAGGCACTCCAGCTGGAGCTCGAGGAAAGGGTGGCTGAAAAAGAACGCCAGACCCGCCTTGCTCGTGCTAGGCACGGATATGGAGTGTCCCTCTCAAACTTTGAGGACAAGACAGTGGACGAGCTCTCAGTGATGGTAGAGGAGGACACGGCGGAGATTATTGAAATCGCTGCCAAATCCTCCAACCTCAAAGGCACCCTCCAAAAGAGCTTGAAAACTAGGGCTTGCTCCCTAAAAGCTATCATGGAGGAACTCTCGAGGCGCTCCGTCTCAGAAGAGACGCAAAGGCTGCAGGCGACCAATGTTCGTTTGCAGGCAGAGATGACGAGCATGAGGCGGCAGTTGGAGGAAATACAGGCGAAACTCACCGAACATTCGGTGGTGCAGAATGCCTCTTCCGTATCAGCTGCCTCAGTTGCTCCGACAACTACGATTGGGTCGGTGACTGAAAATTTGATGGTCTCTCAGTCCTCTCAGCCACCCCTGCCTGCTGACTTTGAGTCCCTTATACGCAAGGTCATTATGGAGGAAAGGGCTTTTACTCGATCCTGCCTGGCAGGCATCGAAGACCGCCTCTTGCCGGAGAAAAGGATACGTCCTCCACTGGCTGCAGACCAAAAGAGGCTGGCCCAGAGTGGTCTTGCAGCCAATTTGTCTGCCACTAAACGTATCCTGGACCCGGTCACGGATTTGACGGAGGGTATTGAGGCCGAAACTGCTTTGCTTCCCAAACCTAAACCCACCAAGGGTAAAGGTAAGGGGAAGAAAACTAAGGCTGTAGAGACCCCATCACGTCTAGCTGAACCTAAGCCAAATCCTGGGGCGGTAAAGGCAGTTAGGTCCGCGGAGACGGTTCCGCCAATCTCTGAGCCTCAACCTGGTCCGTCCAAATCTTTGAGGTCTGTGGCCCCAACACCCTCAGAGGCATCTGTAGAAGATGTGTTGCTCCCCTCCACCACTGCCGCCAACGATGGTTGGACCCAGGTAGGAAAGAGGGGGAAAAAGAAGAAGAAGAATAAGAAGGCAGTCCTTTCTTCAGACCCCAAACCGTCGACATCGACTGGGAAGGGGAAGAAAGTTGGCGGAAAATCTTCTGCGACCCTGGCCCAAAAAGCCAAGCTGACGCCCCCTAAAACCGCGGCAGTCGTGGTGACCATCTCACCCGAGGCTGTGGAACGGGGGGTCACATACGAGGCGGTGCTTATTAAAGCGCGCGAGACGGTTAAGCCCGCCGAAATGGGTATTCAAACCGTCACTTGTCGTCAGACCCAGACTGGGGCTCGTATCTTTGAGTTCCCTGGAGCGGAGCGTGACACCCATGCCGACTCCTTTGCGGCAAAATTGAAAGAGGCTGTGTCAGACCTGGCCAATGTCACAAGGCCGACGAAATTGTCCTCCATAGAGGTCAGTGGTTTGGAGGATTCTGTCTCCAAAAGCGACGTGGTGGCAGCAATCGCGTCGATTGGCGGTTGCACTGCGGAGGCAATCAAGGCAAGCGATGTCCGACGTGGTCGTGGAGGACTGGGCACTGTACGCCTTCAGTGTCCTGTGCTTGCCGCCAAAACCGTCCTAAACAAGGGGCGGCTAATGATTGGCCTCAGCTCGTGCGTAGTCCGAGCACTTGAACAGCAGCTTTTACGCTGCTTCCGGTGCTACGCCACCGGACACACGAGGGCTATGTGTCCGTCGGATATAGACCGGGCCGAGCTTTGTCTCCGCTGCGGGAAAGCCGGCCACAAGGCCGCCTCCTGCACCGAGAAGAAAGCAAAGTGCGCCATCTGTGCGGCCAGTGGAAGGCCCGCAGACCACGTCATGGGAGGGAGAAAGTGCAATCCCCCCGCAAAGAAGGGCAGAATACAGGCTTCGACCCGGCCTGCCACTGCAACTGCTCGGGCCCTCCCGAATAATGAGGAAAGCGGTGCAATGTCCGAATAAATGCCGACTTTAGCACAACGCACACTAATCCAGGGCAACCTGAATCACTGCAGGGCGGCTCAGGATCTGCTTATTCAGACTCTGGCAGAGTGGTCGGCTGGAGTAGCCGTTGTAGCCGAGCCGTACTCGGTGCCTCCCAACTGGGTGGGTGACCGGGACGGCTTGGTGGCAATCATCCCGCGGTCTTCCTCAGATTCCCCTCCCCTCTCAACTATCGAGAGAGGACATGGATACGTGGCCGCCGCATGGGGAGAAATAGCTCTCGTGGGCGTTTACTTCTCCCCTAACCGCCCTCTATCAGAGTTTGAGGGCTTTCTGCAGGAACTAGGGGCCGTGGTGGGACGCGCCATCTCAGGCTTCAGGTGGGTTTTAGTCCTGGGAGACCTGAATGCCAAGTCGAGAGCTTGGGGTAATCCCGCCACCGATCCTAGAGGACGGGCTCTGGAGCTTTGGGCCACGTCGGCTGGCCTGTCCCTCCTTAACAGAGGGGCAACCCACACGTGTTTGCACCGGCAGGGAGGGTCAGTGGTGGACGTCACGTTCGCCACCCCTGCACTCGCTGCACACGTGTCCAAATGGCAGGTCGATATGGTGGAGAACCTCTCCAATCATAGATACATCCGGATCGAGCTCTCCACCCTTCACCCACAGAGAGCGGCTCGCTCAGGCCAGTCACCGTTTCCCAGATGGGCCCTTACCCGTTTGGACCGGGATATGGCTTGTGAGGCGGCATTCGTGCAGGATTGGTTTGGTGCTCCCACCAGTTCCAATGTAGACGTGGCTGCTGTTCAGCTGCAAGAAGCTATGACCGAGGTGTGCAACGCAAGCATGCCTCGATCTTGCCGGCCTCCTCCTCGTCGGGCCGTTTATTGGTGGTCGGTAGAAATCGCGGACCTTCGCGCAGCTTGTGTAGCGGCCCGGAGGGAATACACGCGGAGCCGCCGCCGCCGCCGCAGAGACGAACAAAACGAGGACCGCTTATATGCCTCTTATCAAGAGGCAAAGCGCGTCCTCAAAGCGGCGATAGCGGCGGCGAAAGACAGGGCCAGGGAGGAGATGCTTGAGGGTCTAAACAACGATCCGTGGGGGAGACCGTACAAGGCGGCGCGCAACAAACTGCGCCCCATTGGTCCCCCACTGACAGAGACTCTTGGGCCCATTCTCTTAGAGGATGTGGTGCGGGCTTTGTACCCTGACCGCACCGAATTCATTACCCCTCCAGGAATGAATCCCCCGGTCGGAAGTGCTTCTCCGACTGACGGGTTTGACCCAGTTTCAGTCGAGGAGATCAGAGGAGCGGCATTGCACCTCTGTCTGAAAAAGACGGCGCCGGGCCTCGACGGTGTACCGGCGAAAGTGCTGGCGATCGTCGTACGATTTATGGAGGACAGATTTCGGGACCTCTTTAATCGTTGCTTTGAGGCTGGGAAGTTCCCGAAATCCTGGAAGGAGGGACTCTTATGCCTACTGCGCAAAGAGGGACGACCTGCTAATGCACCGTCAGGATATCGACCGATAGTGCTCCTGATAGAGGCGGGGAAGTTCTTTGAAGGGATCATAGCTTCCCGTCTGAAGGAGCACCTATCTTCGACCGGCCCAGATTTATCCGACAAACAGTTTGGTTTCCGGGAAGGCCGGTCCACAATAGATGCCCTGAAGAGGCTTAAAAGCGTCACCCAGGAGGCTGCGGAGAGGGGAGAGGGAGTGTTGGCTGTATCTTTTGATATAGCCAACGCCTTCAATTCTATCCCTCATTCTGCAATTTTGGAGGCTCTCCGTTATCATGGAGTGCCCCACTACCTGCAGACCCTGTTGGCAGACTACCTTAAGGACCGCGAGGTCCTATTCATCAACAGGGACGGCCACCTGGGCCGTAGAAGTGCAGAGACTGGTGTTCCACAGGGGTCGGTTCTTGGGCCGCTCCTGTGGAATATCGGGTATGACTGGCTACTCCGGGGTGCACTTCTGCCAGGCATGAGTGTCATCTGCTACGCGGACGATACTCTCGTCACCGCTCGAGGGAAAACCTTTGAAGCGGCGGCGCGGCTGGCCTCGGCGGGCGGGACTTTAGTCGCTGAGAGAATCCGTCGCCTGGGCCTGCGGGTGGCTCTAGAGAAGACAGAGGCACTTTTCTTTCCGGGGCCCCGGCAGCGTACTCCTCCAGACCCTCACATTATCGTCGGCGGAGTACGGGTGGAGGTTAAGGCCCAGATGAAATATCTGGGCCTTACATTGGACGGGCAATGGCGTTTCGGAGCGCACTTCAGCGCCCTGTCAGAGCGTCTCATCAAGGCGGCTGGTTCTTTTAGCTGGCTCCTTCCAAATATGGGAGGACCAAAAACTAGATGCCGGCGCCTTTATGCCGGAATCCTAAAGAGCATGGCTCTTTATGGCGCTCCTATATGGGTGGATGCGATCGCCAGGAGGGAGAATGCGACTCTCCTCCGCAGGCCCCAACGGGTCATAGCAGGGCGAGTGGCGAGAGCCTACTGCACCGTAGGCCACTCTGCCGCTTGCGTTCTTGCCGGCACCCCTCCTTGGGAGCTGGAAGCTGGTATTTTGGCTGCCGTTTACGAATGGACGGCAGCACAAAAAGCGCAGGGCTGGCGCCCAGCACCAGATGAAGTTGGCACCAAAAGGCTAGAGGAAAGGGAAGCCATGTTCCGACTGTGGAAAGAGCAAATGGCTCAAGCGCAATATGGCCGTCGCACCTTGGACGCTATAGGTCCAGTCGTGGACCAATGGGTCGAACGTCCGCACGGTTTTCTCACCTATCGTTTGGTGCAGGTGCTATCCGGGCATGGATGCTTCGGATCGTACCTGCACCGAATCGGGAGGGAGGAAACAGCGTCGTGCCACCACTGTGGCGCGGCGGAAGACACAGCGCAGCATACCCTCGCAGTTTGCCCAAACTGGGAGGAACAGCGCCGTGTGCTTTGCGCAGTTGTTGGCCAGGACCTTTCACTGCCAAGCGTGGTCAATGCCATGCTTGATAGTGAAGGAGCCTGGAAGGCGGTAGCCTCCTTCTGTGAAGAAGTAATCTCCCAGAAGGAGTCCGCGGAGCGTGAGCGAGAGGATGACCCATTCGCACCATCGCTCCGCAGACGTAGAAGAGGGATGAGAAGGCGAATGTATGATCGCCATCTTCTCATCCCTGGTGGTGGTCAGCAGGCCGGAGGCGCGGGGGCGCCGCCGCCTGCATTGCACAGGCCACTACCTTTATTGGGTGGAAATAACTCGGTGTTCCCGGTTATTCCCACCAGCCCCCCTAATCAGAGGGGGCATCCCGGGCCCGGCCTTATGTAGGCGGGCAGGTCGCCGGTGGTGATGTGGAAGACTAAGGCTCGTCCGGACACCCATGTCACCGCCACTCAGGCGATGCAGGAACACCGCGGGGTTTAGTGGGTACACCCCGTCCTTATCAGCCAGGACGGAGCCGCGCCCTTTTCAGGGCGCCGGGAGTCCCACACACGCCTCCGTCTCCCCCAACGGAAGGTAAGGTGCGTAACGCATTCCCCGCGTCAAAAAAAAAAAAAAAAAAAAAAAAAGGTTAGGCTTCTGGGGCCTGGCCCACAATGTTGATCTAAGGGGCCTGGCCCACAATGTTGATCTAAGTGTTTGTGATCTACGTTCTTGCGATACGTCCCCGTCGTCAGGCCTGGGCCCTAGTTCGTGCGCGGTCACGCAGTGGCGAACTAGGTGGCAGAACTCGCAAGGGCGAAATTGTGGGCGAATTTGAGTGCGAATCGAGTATTCTTTTATTGGCGTTGGCCCTAGTTCGTGCGCGGTCACGCAGTGGCGACTAGGAGCAAATTTATCAAGTGCGATTTTGTGAGCGCAATGGACGACTCTCAGGAGTTGTTTGTTCGACCAAGAGATCCTGGACGAGAGGAGGAGGATCTCGAAGTCACCCCAACTACGAGCATCGGCGGCAACGCTGGTGCACGTTTTAGCTTTACGGCTTCAAGCCGCGCCACTTCGGTGGCATCTAATGGTGGTTCTCGATTTTTCAGAGAAAGTGACATGTCTGACTCAGATGCGTCTACACTCACTGATGCGTCGGCAACCAGCGGATGTGCCAAATATTTGCGCAAACGCAAGCAGGACGGGCAAGGAGGATCGCTATCCGACACCCCCTCAAAGAAGTCAGCCAAGAAGGCTGCGGCTCCAAAGCGTGGACGAAAGCCCACCACAGGGCATTACGTTGGCCTATCAGAGGCTCAAAAAGAGCTCAACAGGCTTAAGAAAGAGGCACTCCAGCTGGAGCTCGAGGAAAGGGTGGCTGAAAAAGAACGCCAGACCCGCCTTGCTCGTGCTAGGCACGGATATGGAGTGTCCCTCTCAAACTTTGAGGACAAGACAGTGGACGAGCTCTCAGTGATGGTAGAGGAGGACACGGCGGAGATTATTGAAATCGCTGCCAAATCCTCCAACCTCAAAGGCACCCTCCAAAAGAGCTTGAAAACTAGGGCTTGCTCCCTAAAAGCTATCATGGAGGAACTCTCGAGGCGCTCCGTCTCAGAAGAGACGCAAAGGCTGCAGGCGACCAATGTTCGTTTGCAGGCAGAGATGACGAGCATGAGGCGGCAGTTGGAGGAAATACAGGCGAAACTCACCGAACATTCGGTGGTGCAGAATGCCTCTTCCGTATCAGCTGCCTCAGCTGCTCCGACAACTACGATTGGGTCGGTGACTGAAAATTTGATGGTCTCTCAGTCCTCTCAGCCACCCCTGCCTGCTGACTTTGAGTCCCTTATACGCAAGGTCATTATGGAGGAAAGGGCTTTTACTCGATCCTGCCTGGCAGGCATCGAAGACCGCCTCTTGCCGGAGAAAAGGATACGTCCTCCACTGGCTGCAGACCAAAAGAGGCTGGCCCAGAGTGGTCTTGCAGCCAATTTGTCTGCCACTAAACGTATCCTGGACCCGGTCACGGATTTGACGGAGGGTATTGAGGCCGAAACTGCTTTGCTTCCCAAACCTAAACCCACCAAGGGTAAAGGTAAGGGGAAGAAAACTAAGGCTGTAGAGACCCCAGTAGGTGTATATTGGGCATTCTAAAACACATTTCATCATCCACCGTTTCACTTCACTCCGTTCACAGCGCGACGCTACGCGTCGCCCCGTTCACTGCGTTCTTGAAACGATGGATGACAAATGCGTTTTAGAATACCCAATATAAAAGATAAAATAGTGCTTCGTTCAACCTACACACGTGTTGCATGCATTTGTTTTAAAAAACACTTACCTATCGATCTGTTTGTAGAACAAAACACTCACTGAAATTAACACTGCTTTACTATTTTCAAGATTTAGATTTTTTAAGATTATCCATTTACTTATTTTTTTTACGACTTAATAATGATGATAAACACTTAAACTGGATGAGGCTTCCTAACTGCTAGGACTGGATCCTCGAATAAGTGTTCACACCACACCACAATCTAGAGTATTATAAGACACGAACTGATGATAAAAACTTAAACTGGTTGAGGCTTCCTGACTTTCAGGACTGGATCCTCGGATAAGTGTTCACACCACAACATAATCCTGAGTACTTATTTTAAGACACGATATGATCACTTAAACTGGTTGAGGCTTCCTGACTTTCAGGACTGGATCCTCGATTAAGTGTTCACACCACACCATAATCCTGAGTGTTTTAAGACATGATATGATGATAAACACTTAAACTGGTTGAGGCTTCCTGACTTTCAGGACTGGATCCTCGAATAAGTGTTCACACCCATACCACATCATGTACAAATTAATAAAGTTCCCTAATGAAAACACGTTCATAGACACTAAATAATGCACCACAAATGACTCTAGTAACATGTCAACTAAACTGCACACTAACCATTTCAGAACATAGAGTATGAGCCACAAGCAAGAGCGATTTCAAACTTGTCACCATTCAAATGAAAGTCTCCGAAAAAATTACACAATTTAAATACATATCATCTAAAGTTTTATACGTAGCTATACTAGTCTATGCTCAAAGCTTCGCTCTCTTTTTAATTTTTCGGAATGTAGTTCACTCTATAGAGTTTTCACAAAAGCTTTTTTATATAGTTCTTATATTACGGAAAACTTTGTATCCCCGTATCATCTATTTAGGAGGTTAATTTTGGGAAATCCTTTCTAAGGAAACTGTTTAAACAATATTGTTTACAATAAATTCCCCTTTTTATTTGATTTAAACAAATCAAACACCCTATTATTTTGGCGAAGTTGTCAATTTTAATATAAATTTCCATTTATTTTTGAAAGTCACTTTTATTATATCTTATCTTACAATGGATACCAAGTGTTAAATTTTATATTTGTATAGATCCCTTCCACACAAACTAATCATCACGCGATCGCTATTGACTTAGCGTTCTAGCATACTCAATAGGCTAAGTACGACTTTTCTTTTACGCCGTGGTTCTGTGTAGTGGAAACAATGCAATAAAATATTATAAAATATAATTATTAGCTAGGATTCCATTGAAGTTATTTAACTATTCTACAATAATGAACTGATTTATATACATTAATATGTATAGTTACGTTTTTAAATATGGAAATTAAATGCTACTTAAGTGGTAAAGAATCATTTCTTTGTGTTCATAAAAAAAATTATACATGTCTACATAGATTGATATAATTCATCGTCATTGTGACAACCTCCATGGTTGAGTGGTTAAAAGGTTACGGAGGTTCCGGGTTTGAAACCCGGCACGGTCACCTTTGGATCTGGAATGATTCTGTGCTTTGGAAGGCACATAAAACCTGGTCCCGGCTATTATCTTCGGATGTAGTCGTATTTTTTATTTTATTTGTAATGAGGTCAGTAGATAAATTTAACACTATAATTTTAAAAACTTATACAAACCTAAACAAACTTAAATAAAAAAATATATAAAACTTAAAATACTAATTGACATAAGCCGTGCTATACGAGCGACATCAGACGCCCACGTCAGATGGTTCAATAATACTGGCACCAGGATTTTTAAGGTAGATTAACTTCGAAACCCACTTCTCCCAATTTATGTTCCCACGCTCAATAAATATGTTTTTATTTGCAGCGGACCCTTAACAAATGTTAGCAAATTATGTTGACGCAGCGTTAATATCATGTAGAGAACATGTGTAATGCAACCGATGTGATATTCATTTCTTATTGCTGTCGAAGCTTATAGAGTATTGGTTATAAGCGAACAGCGACTTTCGAGAAGTCCACATAATTATTGACTTTAATCTTAATTATTATTTTTTTTGTTTTGTATCTTGTATATTGGTATAAATCCTTTCACAGGAAAAGGTGAGATAAGCAAATAAAGCATAATAGGTAATAAAACTACTTAAAACCATTTCACTTTACAAGGTAAACTATAAACATCGGTGTCGCTTCTGGAATAAAATACGGTTTCGGTAAGAAAGAACGTTTATTTAGCCCTTTCCATAACACAATCTTAAACCACCGTCTACCAATTTTTATACATTTTCTACATGCTAAATACCTAGTAGAATAGATAATATGGAACATCTTTCCTATTGTCATTTGTCGCTTAAACCATACTCCAACAGACCAGTACCGTTTGATCCATTTCAAATTCTGTTTGAATGCGTATACCTACTAATATGTCAGTAAATAAAAAGTTTCAAAATTATATATTTTATATTTAGTTACACGATAGGTAATGTGAAAAGTGACAGGTCATTTTATATTTTTTTCATAAGAAGCAATAGAATGGCATATTTTTGTATTCAAACCTAATCAGAATAGGTTCAGTTAGGAATAACCCATCAGCGCTTCCTATTACATATTGTATTAATTGCTGAGTTTTCGATTGCTTGGGAATCATTTTTTGCAAACTATGGAAAATGGTCTCTCACCTAATGAAGCCGAACGTTACACGTTTACCATTTGACCGGAGTTCGACAACTAAGTAGTACGTGCTACTACTACGCGCAGTGCAATCATCGACTCTACAGAACTGCAAGCAGATTTGCTTCCCGACCTCATCTAAAGATCACCAACTTCGGTGTAGTACCTACTTACGAGTATCTACAAGTTTTCATCCTGAGGATCCGCTGTGTAGAAATAATGTTCGTAAGTTTTTTTTTTTTTATTTAATCTTAAACTAATTGGTCATTGGTTATCCTTTATATAAATTAATCATCAGCCTGCGGTCACGTTGTTTCTCACATTGTTTAGCAACTTTTCCTTTGGGTATATGACATTTATCCGGAATAAAAAGTAGCATAATATTTATCTACTTATAATAACCAAAGTTCACTTAAATCCATTCAGTAACATTTTATATGAAAGA
This sequence comes from Teleiodes luculella, assembly GCA_948473455.1. Lineage (NCBI taxonomy): Eukaryota > Metazoa > Arthropoda > Insecta > Lepidoptera > Gelechiidae > Teleiodes > Teleiodes luculella. The sequence continues at coordinate 1,872,797 of OX419608.1, forward strand.
GTGACAATAATTAATATATCCATCTGCAAACTATCACGTTTTTATTCGTTATAAATTAGACACTGGTAGAGTGATGTAATTTATTTGATTTAATTTTTCTGGTTTTTTTATAGGTCTGAGTACAACGCAAAGAAACGGGCTGCAGCCAGCTTCTTGGACGACACGGACAAGGAAGAGGTTGAAGAGAAACCAAGGTACGTATTTTTAAAGACAAAGACAAAGACAAAGACAAAGATATTTATTTGCGTAAATACATGTAAGTATATACAAGGATATTTCGTTTGTATAATTTCAGTTTCAATGTATTAATACCGAACGCAGTCGGTGTGCAAATATTTAAGTAAAAGTGACTAAAATTTATTTTATCATAGTATGCACATACTCAGATCCTTCTTTGAATTCTATGTATTCTTTAACACTATAGAAACAGTTCGTTAAAAGCCATTCGGATAGTTGAGTTTTGAAAGAGTTGTAACAGGTCAAATTTTTGAAGCGTGTAGGTAGATTATTGTATATCTAAATAGTAAAATAGGTTGGTAACATAGTAATAATTTAGACTGCTATCCCACATTTGGGAGACGCGGGTTCAAACCCTGCCATATATGTAAATTCCGATTATAGAATATTTAATTTTGCGTTTATGTAACGTTCTTACTATAATGGAAAATATCATGAGGTAACCGCAACTGCAATGAAATTCAAAGGTTGAGTGTGAATTTGACTAATCACTCATCTTTGATATGGTTTTAAGATGTATGTACCAGTACAGGTCAAGTAGTAATTTTTTATTGTTTATTTTTCAGCTTAAAGAAAAAGGTCAAGTGTCCGAAGCGCGCGGTGAAGGTGTCAGCTGCGAGGGCGAGCGACCCAGCCGCCAAACTAGTGTTCGACTCGGACGACGAGGAAGAGGAGGGGCGCAGGGGGAGCAGGGTCGACACCACCACCTCGGTGTTCACCAGGCGCGTGCCCGGGGGCACGGTCAAGCGGCTCATACAGCTCGACGGAGACATTACCGCAGAGCTAAGAATTTACAATTCTAGCGAAATCAAAAATATTTCAGGCATCGAACGATGTGAAAAAGCCGCTGTTTGGCTTCGTTACCAAGGCGACAGCGATGCGCCTGAGTTTAAAACTTTAAAAAAATTTCTTTCTCAGGCAAAAGAAAAATTTGTTAATGAGGGGACTTTCTTTGCTGAAAAGAAAAAGTAATTCTATTTCTTTTTTTTTTGTTCTCGTAAACAGGCATACGTATTATTAATCATTATTACGAAATTAGTATGCCTGTTACATTTTTCTTTTTATTTTTAATATTAGAACCGTAAATTGCGTTTAGTGTCTAAGCTTTTATAAAGTTATATTCTATAATAATACTTTTTAAATAAATATATTAAAACTGTTATGATCATTACTGATTTTAAAATAACTTACTTGCCTAACCTTACCTTAAAATTGAAATTACTTGACTTATAATTTACCTTATTACTTTAATAACTTTTAACTTATTACTTTAATAACAATCTTAATAATTCAATATGACGAAAACAATATTTTGCTCTGTTTGTGACTTATCAATTGCTAGTAAAGCCTTTTCTGCTCATTTGAAAAGTAAACTGCATAAAGATAATAGTTCAGTAAACGAGTGTGAAGGTGTAGAAAAGATAAGCAGTGCATTTAGAAGCCGTATAGCTTCGTACCGCGTGTCTTGTGTGGAGGGGGAGGCGGGCTGCGGGCTCGCGGGCCCTGCGCAGCGCGCTTTGCCGCCCGCCAAGTTCGTCGCACAGCTGCGCCGGCGCGTACACTCCTTACTTTCTGCACGTTTACAAACTCATAATAGTCTCAAAGTTAATTTCGAACTGTTTACAGAATTTATGTTAACAAAAAATGACACCGTGGCTGTAAAATCTTTTGCAACAGAGAATATTATTTTGCAAACAAGTTATAACTTTAACGATATGTTTATGAAAGTCATTAATATGATTAGTAAAAAAGTCGAAGATTTTGAAGAAAAAGACAGTGGTTGGGCGTTTGTTCAAAACTTGTACCTTGAGATTAATATGAACAAATATAATCCATTAAGAGCATCAAGTTATATTGATTTACCGAAAATTATCAAAAATAAACGCTCTTGTATAAATATTCAAAATAATGACAACTATTGCTTTCTATGGTGTATAATGGCAGCCTTATTTCCTGCTAAAAGTAACGCGCAGCGAATTTCTGCATATCCACATTTTAATACTGTTCTTAATACCGAAAACATGTCTTTCCCTGTCGAACTTTCAGATATAAAGGTTTTTGAGAAAAATAATCCAAGAATTAGTGTTAACGTCTACGGTCTTAACAATAAATCTAATGTTGTTGGTCCACTATACAGAAGCGAAAGTCGAAAAAAAAATCATGTTAATTTACTATTTATTGAAAACGGTTTGCGAACTCATTATTGTCTGATAAAGAATTTGGCTAGATTACTTCGTCAGCAAATAACTAAGCACCATTCAAAAATTTTTCTTTGTGAGGAATGTATGATATTTTTTGATAATGGCGATAAGTTGAAATCACACGTTTGCAGTGGTGTAAAAACTATTTTACCAAATAAAGGGACCATCATGCAATTTACACATTATGAAAGAATGCAGGATATGCCGTTTGTCATTTATGCCGATTTTGAATCTTTGTTGAAACCAAATACAAACAATTCTAGCTCTGGGACTAATACAACTTGTTTACAACAGCACGTCCCTTCTGCGTTTGCTTACTATATTGTATGTGCGTATGATAGTTCTTTAAATAAATATGTATCTTATCGAGGACCTGATTGTGTAGAAAAATTCTTAGAAAATCTTAAACGTGATGCTACTAATATCCATATCATTTTAAATTCACAGATTCCTATGATATTTACGAAAAACGATGAAATTAGTTTCTCTAAAGCCAAAGTTTGCTTTCTTTGTAACTTATTATTATTTGATGATAAAGTCAGAGATCATTGTCATCTTACAGGACGCTATCGTGGCGCAGCTCATTCATACTGCAACATTAAGTTTAGTTTACCAAAATTTGTACCCGTATTTTTTCATAATTTATCAGGCTACGACAGTCATCTGTTTATTAAAAATTTAGGTGAAATGCCAGGCAGTATCAAAGTCATAGCAAAAAATAAAGAAAACTATATTTCCTTTACAAAATTTTTGGAAATCGGTGATGAAGAATATGTAGCAATACGTTTCGTGGATTCTTATAAATTCTTAGGCACAAGTCTAGAAAAACTAGCTGTTAACTTAAGTAATGAGGATTTTACTCATTTACATAGATTTTATCCTTCTTGTGCTCATTTTGACTTATTAAGACGCAAAGGTGTGTATCCTTACGAATACATGATTAGTTGGAGTAGTTACTCAGAAAATAAATTACCACCTCGGAATTGTTTTTACAACAGGTTGACCGAAAGGGAAGTTTCTGAATCAGATTACGTTCATGCTCAAAAAGTGTGGCAGTCTTTTAATTTAAAGAGTTTGGGAGAATACACAGACTTGTATTTGAAAACAGATGTTATACTACTTGCGGACGTATTTGAAAAATTTCGTAAAACTTCTAAATTTAATTATAAACTTGATCCTGCTTTTTACATAACAGCCCCCAGTCTTAGTTTCGATGCAATGTTATTGAAAACAGGTGTAAAACTCGAGTTGATTAATGACTTGGAAATAATACGAATGATTCAAAAAGGCATCCGCGGAGGCATATGTTTGTGTTCTTGTAGGCATTCTAAAGCTAATAATAAATACTTAAGTGACTACGATCCAACTGAAAAGGAGACTCATTTAATTTATATAGACTGTAATAATCTTTACGGTTTTGCAATGTGCACGCATTTACCTCATTCTGATTTTAAATTACTTAAACAGTCAGAAATTGCTGAAATTGATTTTAATAATATCCCCCTTGATGGAAATTATGGTTATTTTTTAGAAGTAGATCTTGACTATCCTGAAAATTTACATGACTTTCACAATGACTTTCCATTTTGCGCACAACAGTTTGCACCACCCGGTTCTAAAAATTCAAAATTAATTCCAAATTTATACGATAAATATCACTATGTCATTCATCTTTCCCATCTAAGAACATGTCTGAAATATGGTTTAATATTGAAAAATATTCACAAGGTAATTCAATTCAAACAAAGTACGTTTTTAAAACAGTACATAGACATGAATACGGAACTAAGAAAAAAGTCTAAGTCAGTCTTCGAACAAGACTTTTTTAAATTGTTGAATAACGCTGTATTCGGTAAAACTCTGGAAAATAATGAAAAAAAGGTAGATGTAAAATTGGTAAATAAATGGAATGATAATAGAAATAAGACTAACAAGTGTGTTTGCGCGGAACAGCTTATAGCTAGACCTAATTTTCATAGTACTACTACATTCACAGAAAATTTTGTAGCTGTTCAAATGAAACCTGAGAAAATTATTCTGGATAAACCAATTTATATCGGTTTTACTGTATTAGAAGTATCGAAGTGTCATATGTTCGAGTTTCATTACGGTGTTATGAAACCATTTTATGGAGAAAAAATAAAGCTTTGTTATACAGATACAGATAGCTTTCTGTATTCAATTGAAACTAAAGACTTTTATAAAGATTTGAAATACAATTTTATGTCTCATTTCGATACAAGTAATTACTCGGAAAACAATTCTTACGGTATTCCCATTTTAAATAAAAAGATACCCGGGCTTTTCAAAGATGAACTTGGTGGAAAAGTAATTTCTGAATTTGTTGGGCTCAGATCTAAGCTCTATTGCATCAGAACCGAAGAAGACGAATTAAAGAAAGCGAAAGGTGTGCAGAAACGCGAAGTCGAAAAAGTGAATTTAAAAGACTATTACAATGTTTTATTGACGAATAACGTGCTTCGAAAAAAAAATTTAATATTTAAATCACTCAAGCATGAAATATTTACACAACAACAAAATAAAGTAGCACTTTCAGCTAATGACGACAAACGTGTGCTTTTAAAGGATAAGATTTCAACGTTATCTTGGGGTCACAAAAATAATATTCTTTAATATGTGTGAAAGTTATTTATTTGATTGCATTGTTTCAATGCGTACTTACTCACATCCAAACGGTGTACAAATAAAAAGTGGTCTTTGGGTTGAAAATGATTTTATCCCCCAAATTAATTTTTTTAACACCATAGAAAGTGTATTTTTTTCGTTGGAAGAGTGGGATAGTATTTATCAAGAGTTTAAAGATTTTGGTCTCTACTATGTAAATGATATACTTCAAAATTATAATTTGTTAATATTTAAACTAATGTTTTGTCACAAACGTTGTTCTATTGATTTCATATCTTTAGTTATAGAGTCCATCAATGTTTTTGGTTCGTGTATTAATTTAAAAATAGAAGAACTTCGAAAAGATTATGTCAAAGCTTGCGAGTTTGTAAATTTTATTGAACGTAGTATAAGAATAAATCATGTACTATCTTTACAAAATATGATTCTGATATTAAATACTTGTGTACATCCTAGTTCTTTACTTGAATTCGAAATTGTAAGCATAGGTACAGAATATTTGATTTTAAAATTGTGGTCTAGATGAATAAGTTATTTGGATAAAATAAATAAAATTGTGATTAATCTTAGTTCTTTGTTTCATTGCATTACTAACCTATGTATTTTAACACTTTTCTCATCACGGAGCCGTGTGCCTCAACAGCGGCAAAATATATTAACCAATTCAAGAGGCACACTGCTCAAAGCGTTTTGTTAGAAATAAATAAAAAAAAAAACGACTAAAATTAATAATAAATAAAAAAACGACTGCATCCGAAGATGTAGTCGGGACCAGGATTTACGTGCCTTCCGAAGCACATAGAACCATTCCAGATTCCAAGGTAACCGTGCCGGGTTACGACCCCGGAACCTCCGTAATTAGTCGAGCGTTTTACCACTCGACCACGGAGGTTGTTACGAAAACGATGAATTGTGTCAACCTATTCATACAGACCTGACGTCATAATTTGCTGATGTTGCAAATTCGCAATAGAAAAAAAACAAGTTAAGACTTGTTCTGTTGCAGCGATGCACGCGCGCCGCCGCGCGGTAGTGCGGGGGGAAATTAGCTGACACACGTGGACGACGACGGTGTCTTATTTATCCATAGGTACTATTAATTGAGTCGACGGATGGTCGACGGACATTTTTCATTTGTTTATTTGTATTCATAGTGTTCGGTTCGATTTCTAAAATGTCAGAATCACAGACAACTAAAATGCAAACAAGCTACCTCGCCGCGAGTTCAAATGAAATCCCTAAATATATAATCCGTATTGAAATTTTAAAGTGTGAGGAGACTGAAAGTGCTGTAAATGTGCGTGCTAACTCAAATGCACAATACATTGTGTATAAAGACAATGATAATTTGTTATACAAAACAACAGCGTTACTGTGGCAGATTGGGGCAGAGCTTAGTAGCAGGAATGAAAATTCGTGCAATATAGATATAACGAGGTATGTTTTAGCTGGTAAAAATCACTAATGCTTTATTTAACGAATTCATAAATTTGTTTTCTTAACTGTATTATTTTGTTTTAGGCAGCTATGAACTCAATGCAGCAGTCGAAACATTCAACGGCTACAGCAACAGCGAATAGACGCAGCGGATCAAGCACAATGAAACCACTACGTTTATAAAGACTAGTTTCTAAGTTAATATATTTTTGTAAATTATATTAGAATATAGAAATAAATAACTTTCATAGTTATTTTTGTTTTAATTCTTTAAATAGGTAATATTATAAATAAAATTCGTAAATTATCAAAATTTTTTTATTATTTATTAAAAAACTTAAATTGATACATATGATTATCTAAATACCATTTCTGTAAGCAAATACAATTTTTAAGAGCACATTGGTTTTTATGAATAATACAGTTCAAGTCACAATCTTTATATTTTTCTTGTAAAGTTTTTAAATTCGGACAGCCTTTTTCTTCAAGATCTACAATATCACAATTTTCACATAATTTTTTAATCCACTTTTTTTTTTCACATCCTTTTACGAAAATCTTCCTATTTACTAAGTAAAGCGGAATTAGTCGTTTAAATTCTCTAAAGTCAATGAAACCTTCACACCAAAGTATTCCTCTGTTTCTTTCTAGCCAATTGACTTGCTTCTTCTCTTCTTTTGTTAATGTGGAGTACGCATATGGTGGTTTCACAACAAACACTTGAGTCCAGTCGGTAGTAGCAATAGAGAACTCTTTAACAATAAATTCATTTTTGGAATTTTTGAATCCTTGTAGATCAACAAATATAGTTTGCGCTTTCATTATGATATTTTCCTAATTATATTGCTTAAAGGTCTGTACTCAAAAATACAATCATTAAGTATAAGACAATAAGCTGATGTTTTGTCTGGTATATCTTGATCTGCTTCAATTTCTAACCTCACGTCGACCGAACCCTTTAGAGATTCTTGTTGACGACAGCAATCAATAACAAACATAGGCGCTATATCTTTAAATTCCTTTAAACTTAACAATGGTTCGGCTCGGCGTCCGTAATAAGACTGTTGAAATCTACAGTATTGTTCATATAATAAAGAAATTTTTTGGTCTGAGAAACTTACGTTTAAATTTTCATAAGGAAAGTACACAGAATTTAAAAATACTTTTACTTCGGTCAAATTACAATGATCAAATTCAGACATAGAGCTCTTGGCATTTTGTTTTCGATCAGTTTGCAAACCTACAATAATAAACCGAGGCTTTTCTATCTGAGAAGACGTCTTAATAGACCAAGTATGTTTTCTTGTTTTTGGAAGTAAAGGATATTCATATAAATCCCAATTTCTGAAGGCTAGAGTTATAGCTCGATCTCTTTCCAAATTTTTCAGGAGACCTACCTTCTCACGATCTGAAACTTTTATGTGAGGTACTCGCCAAACAATTTTGTTTATAATTATATCTTCTATTATATCTTTTTCACCTAGTATCAAAGCATTCAAATTTGTATTACTTCTTAACAAAACTAATTCATGCTTACAGTTCATAATTATTTTTCTATAATCTTCAGCAAAACCTAGAATTTTATCCAGTGGTATAGATACAGAAAATATGCCGCTGTTCTTTATAGAGCTACCATTTAAAGACCAACCCCAAACTTTTGCAGGTTTTGACTCGCTTTCTGTCATTGACAAATATGATTTCATTGTAGTTGTAATACCAGCGTTTTTTATCTTATCTATTTCAATTCCATTTAATTCGTAACGAATTTCTTGAAATAGGAATAAAATAGGATTGTTAACAAAATTGGTTGTTTCTACATATGTTTTAGTTTCACTGTTGTAAATTTTAACCCTTCCTTCTAAGTATAGAGTACTAGCAGAAGGTAGGATGTATAAATCTTGTTGGTTAATAGGTATTCGTATTTCATCATTCTTGTTGAAACTTGTCACATACGGCTTGTATGAATGTAATTCGAAGCTTTCTATGCTGGTATCAGACACTGGTGGCTCCAATACATTTAAAATACTCATTTTAATAGACCTATTAATTTAAGGAATTCTTTGTTTGCTTTAGTTATTTTTTTTTTATTTTTAATGTGTGCTTGTTTTACAGTAGCAACTTTTAAACTGACACTTTTTTGAGATTTGTTTCCAGTTTTATTGAAGTCGATCATTCTTTCGCAGGTGAAGATATAGCTGTATTTCTTCTTCACGTAGATTGACAAGGTTATTATTAGAGTCTAATAATCTAATATTTATTTCACTTATTGATTCTTGATTTACAGGAAAGTAGATCAAATTTTTCGGTATTTCCACTATTCGGTACCCTGGCGGTACATTGGGTACAAATTCATATATGATGTGTCTTGGTATACCATTTACAAACGAACCACTCACAATATCACATTCTATTCGTACAATGGTTGTAGATAAAATGCTTACAGGGTAGCGGGATTCATATATTATATTAGCTTTTAATGTCTCCTTACCAAAACCAAATAAACTACCGCATGAGTTTTCTCTTTCAAAATGAATGTCTTTCGAACATTGCAGCTTAACTTTTAATGTGTTATTATTTGACGATAACTTGAATGAACAGTTCTTTACATTCGTTTTTAAAAAATCGCTGATATCCTGTAGTTCATACGAACCCTCTGGTATCACAAGAACTTCATGGTCATCATAATAGAACTTATTATTTTTATCATCTATGTTTGGTATCGAATTAAAAGTAGAGAAATATAACAACGCACACTCATATCCAGTATTAAGCTGTAGAGGAGGTGAATAATGTGTTGACAACACAGATTCTTGTCCTGTTATAGAGAGAGTGAAAGCCATGTTTGAAATGGTGGTTGTTAATGTTAACGTAAGCTTTTTATTTATGATTTCTCCAAAATTTTCTTAGAAAGTTTATACATAAATGTCCACAATTGACAGTATCAAAACTTTGAAATTTAACATAATTATACCTAATCTCTACACCCTTCATGTATTTTATGAATTCCAATGGAGGTCTTAAATTACCAAAACTGTCAAAATATTCACAATAGTCTTTGATTTTTGCATAAGCTACCCAATGTGTGCCTTCATTATTAGAATTATCCAAATTTAATACACCACATTCTTTCTTTTTTGTTGTTTTAGGTAAAGTGTCTCTCATATATACACCTCTGAAAAAGGGAATATCACAAGTGTGATTTAGTATATCAATATTGGTGAGAGCACGCTTAGGTAGCCGTTTTCTTAGTTTTTTGAAAAGTTATTAACAAATAGTCCTGTGCCTTTTTTGTACGGTTTTATGTACAATCCTTTACCTATGGCAATTGATTCCATCATTCTATTGTGTCGCTCAGATTCACTTAGATTTTTTTGAGCAGATTTATAATCGTTCACTGCTTTTGCAATTCCTGCAGCCCCACCAGCTAGTGAACCTAAAGCTGACAACCCGGCGAATATAGGTATTAGTGGTAATATGCCTCCAGTTTTTGGAATAGTAATAATACGCGGTACTTTTACATTTCTATTTTCTTTGAAAATTTTTTTTGCTGCAGCATATGCAATTTTTATTGCTTTACTTTTGTCTGTACACTTAAGATTTTTTAGATTTGAGCGAATTTTACTGACAATGCTCTTAAAAGTACGAACACCTGCTCCTGCTTTTAATTTTGCTTTCATTATGTTTTTCACCAACCAGGAATCTATTTTTTCTCTCTTGCTTGCATCTTTTGATCGCAGTCTTTGTTTTGCCATTTCAATCAAATCTAAGTCGGCTTTATGACGTATGTTTATATCTTTATTAGTATATGCAATATCGTGGTGCATACAAGCGGTGTCTAATTTATTAATACCCCTGTCGCCTCTTAACAAACGTTTCCGTAATTTGGTACCAGGTCCACAATACTGATAACCAGGTAAATGTAACTCGATTGGTAAATTATTTATAATTTTATCAAGAAGACCGGCTCCTTTCATTGATAGCAGTTTAATGATTGTTTAAATGAAAACTTCCAAGTTTATACTTTATTAAACAAGACTTTTTATATCTATCCAACTATTTTCTTTTTCAGAAAGTCCTAACCATTTTACGAAAATCTTGTTATTTTTTCTATCAATAACTTTTTCAACGAGATAAATATCAGGATATTTAGTTTTCTGTAACTCATATTCATAGAATGACCCAAGAATTTTTTCTTTATGCATATCTTCAATTAAGTATGTGACAGGTTTGGTTTCATTAACTTTAACAATTTTAAATATTTCTGTTGACCAATTAGGTGTATAACCCTTAGCAAATTCAGATTTATATTTGCTGATGCGTACTTTATCACCAACTTTGTATTTATTACTATTACTTGGTGTTTTACTATTTTTGACTATTGTTTTATAAATATTTTGTTTTACGATATTTTCATTATTAATATTCACATCAATTGGTTTATATTTGGTAGTGCGGTGAACACTGTTGTTATAGGTCCACAGAATAGATTTTAGATGCTTTCCCACCCACTGATATTTACCATGCAAGCTAAAATGTTTGTAAAGATTCGTCTTTAACGTTCTTATTAATCTTTCTACAATAGCTGCTTTTTTTGTGGAATATGTTGAATAATGTTTAATTTTTAACTGTTTCATTAAATTAATAAACAGAGTATTGTAAAATTCTTTTCCTAAATCCGTCTGTAGGTTTTTGGGACAGCGACCAGATTTCTTTAAAATTTGTTTCATGCCTTTACTTATTTCTTCTTTCGTCTTTGCTTTCACCGGAACTGTCCATGCGAATTTAGAGAAGGTATCTATTACAACAAGTATATACTTAAAATTATTATTCTCTGCAGAATATTTCTGCATATCAATAAGGTCAGCTTGCCAGAGATCGTCAATTCCTTTAATAATCGTAGAACGTCGTTGAAAATTTTTTCTCGCAGGCTTATGAAGCTCGTTAACTACACAAAGCTTACTCATTTTGTTTTTATACGACTCTTGAGCAAACTATCAATTTCGAGCTTGTTGTAGTAATTTGCAGCAGTTACTTTATCAAGTTTTTCTTTGAATAATTGTAAAGATGAGTCAACTATATTTTTTACAATTATATCTAATTCCTTTTAGAGACAAAATATTTTTAACGCTTGATTTAAATATTGTTTGTTAACCGCTTCGTCGTCATATACTGGTGTCGGTAAACCAATTAGTCTATTTTGTTTCAAGTCGTAATTTCCTATGTCTGACTTTAATATTGCATCGTTATATATGTCGAGATAATCTGTTAAACGTAAACGTTTATGCACATGGTGACCGAATTTATCGATGTTCATTTTTATAGAGGTGTTTCCTTTACAAAATTCGAATATCGACTAAAATATATCCTATTTGCTATTTTATTTATTTACTTAATAATTTTCGCTTCCCGCAACTCTTCGATAATAGATATTATTTCATTATCGAGTCCGGTGTTGCCTGCATCTCTTGAAGCTATCAATAATTTTAATCTTTCCACTAACTCATTTGGATCATCCCAATAAATGTAGTCTGTATTTACTAAAACTTTCTTTAATTTCGGTAATCCTGTTCCTTGTGCTAAACTTTCAGTACTAGTGCCAGTACATTTTGCGAATTTAAAAAGAGGCTTAACAATGAAATTGTATTTAATGCCTTTATTACTTTTGATAGCTTTTTTTGGATCGAAATCTCTTCGATGAGCATTTGTATCTATTAATATTTGCTTGTAATGTTGTTTATCACTTTCAGTTATTAAGTTTAAATTTGGTACATTTCGAGTTAATAATTCCATTAGTCCAGGTGTTTTCTTGTAATTATGCCCACCAATATCAATATGATCATCTCCGTCATAAACTCTTACACTACCCATCATAAGTTTACCACGCTCTGAACGAAGTCCAAAAGTTACTTTTGTTATATTATCTGAAGATAAAGACCATGATAAGGACGTTCTTGTCGGGCTGGATTCAGAATCTAGGGACTTAAAAGAAATTTTGCTTGAGTCGTTTTGATCCGTGGCATCAGACATTTTGGGTGAGCTAACCATAGTAGTTTCATCCTCTGAATCATCCTCATCTTCGTAATCTTCACTGGACATTTCATCATCTTCATCATTAGAAAATTCAGTCTGTGTCTCAGTTGTGTCGGTTAATTTGGGTTTAGCTTTTCTGGTACTGTGTTCATTCATCCTGTTTAAAGGTTCTGTTATGGGTCTAAAAATAGATTCTAAGACCTCATTATTCTTATTTTTCACGGCTTTCATTAGTTTAACTTTCTTTTTAATACTATTAGCTGATTTTATTATCTGTTTTTTTACTTCCTTATCCATTTTTTCTTTGTCTTCTATCCTACTCCGTTGCTTATATACAACTGATAAATATTATTACGCTTCACGTCATATAATTGGTTATTTGCTAAATATAATAAAAGTATCAAGTTTCTTCCTATAGCATCCGTTATTTTTTTCACAGTCTTTATTAATTACAACGTAACTGAATGGATCTTTCCACACTTTAGAACACATGTTACGAAACCGGGACCAAGACATATCGGAACATACATGCTCATCATAAACATGTTTCAGATTAATATCATCCTGTTTAAATAAAATTATTAAGTTTGAATTATCCCTTATCAGTTGTTTGGGGATCTTAGAATAAGTTTGATTTAAATAAAAACAATCTATATTTTTGTGTCTTCCCATTGCAAAAAAATCACGTATATTACTTTGATTTTCACATGCAACATCGTCAAATATTATTATAGAGTTTGGTTTAGCTTCACCAAATGATATGACTTCATCATTTTCAAGATATTTGTAGTATGAAACTCCTGATACTATATTGATCACTTTTTCCAGGAATATATAATAATATTTAGGTTGATACAAGGACTTAGAATATACGTATAGATTGTTATATCTCAACCCATTTTCGTGTAACAAAAGTCCTATCATCAAATTAGTTTTCCCACAGTTAGAAGGACCACAAATGACACATCGAATAGTGTTCGGTAATAATTTTCCATGACGTGAAACATTTTTTTTTTCTATTGAACATATAGCATCGAGCTCTAACGTATCATTTTGTTTTACAAATTTCATAATGGACTGAACGTCAATTCAGTAAAGTAGATTTTAACAAAATGAGTTAATTTCTATGTAACACTACATAATATACCAAAAGTTACGTGATGTGGTACGAGTGTGTATTTTTATAGAGACCCTCTGATCACTGCTAATGCGGGATGGAATCAGACTGTCATTGGTAAGTTTTTTAAAACAAATGCATGCAACGCGTGTGTAGGTTGAACGAAGCACTATTTTATCTTTTATATTGGGTATTCTAAAACGCATTTGTCATCCATCGTTTCAAGAACGCAGTGAACGGGGCGACACGCGTAGCGTCGCGCTGTGAACGGAGTGAAGTGAAACGGTGGATGATGAAATGTGTTTTAGAATGCCCAATATACACCTACTCACGTAATGTGTGATATTGCATTATCTTTTAGGGTGATATTACTTTTGTGATATCATACGCATTACCTACACATCTCTACGATCTGTCAATTAAACTTTCTCTACTACTTCCGCTGCGTACTGACCGACTAATAAATTAGTAGGTAAGTAAATAGACACAAACACGACACAAAAAACTGTGTAAAAATGTTTTGTATTCTATATATAACTTACTGGCTTTCCGCCGCAGCTCCGCTTCCCGCAATATTTTCCCGCGGTAAAAAGTAGCCTATGTCACTCTCCGAACTAATTCTATTCCGTAAATCAAGTCGATCGGTTGCTTAGTTAGGGCATGAAGGAAGGACAAACAAACACACTTTAACAATATTATACTACTAATAATAATATTATACTTTTCTAATATTATATAGTATACTAGCGACCCGCCCCGGCTTATTATTGTGGGTTATCCTTAAGTATATTATGCAAGTATTATACATATAAACCTTCCTCTTAAATCACTCTATCTATTAAAAAAACCGCATCAAAATCCGTTGTTAAAGATTTAAGCATACATAGTGATATATAGGGAAATAGGGACAGAGAAAGCGACTTTGTTTTATACTATGTAGTGATAGTATAGTATGGATAAACGTTCTATTATTTAAATCTGGACTTGGTTTGCCATCGTGGTGCCATCTAGTAAACGGCCATGACCTATCTGGTAATCCCTCGACAGACTTCGGACTCAGGTGGGCCGGACTGGGGATAACTTGTACCGATGGGGATTCTAGGGGATTCCAACAAAAATGGACCATCTCATTAGCTGCCCTTCTTGTCCTGTCGCCTGCACGCGAGAGGACTTGATGAAGGCTACTGACGACGCTATTCGTGTGGCTGGTTTCTGGGCCGAGACTGCCTGAGTTTGCTGTCGACTCGAAAAGAAGAAGAAGGTCGAAGCAACCATACAATGTTGCAACCTCACAATGACGATGATGAATCGTATAGTTCATAAATCATAAAAGTAATACAATAAAAGTACAACAATAAAAACTACACAATTATAGTTCCGGAGAGAACGATTCTAAAATGACAGCGCTCTATTGATATGTATCAAAGTGGAGCTCGACACCGATTTTGTTTTCTTTTTCACCCGACTGCCGAAGGAGGGTTATGTTTTTGTGTGCATATATCGCAGCCCAATGGTTGCAGCCGCTGTTAGTTATTTGTCAAGAATCTAACTAATTATTAGACTATTAGGAAGGTAAACACAACACTGAAGAAAAATCATTCACGATAATGAAATTTGACTAGATATGATTTGGCAATTAAAATATACCTATGCGACTTAGTAAGTAAGAAAGAGTGATGCTGGGTTTATAGAAAAATATATAAAATTATTCACGCAATCGGTTCTTTTTTTAAAATAATAGTAAGTAAAGTTATTTCTTATCGTGTTAGCCGTAATCGATTTCACTGCTGATCTATTGATCTATAACATCTTAGCAACCTGCTATTTATTGTACGATTTCCACATGGTAACTTTTTATACAGTACCTAGTACCTAGAGCCGTAAAACGGTTTTAAAAAATGTAGCAATCAGTCAAGGGCATGCTAAGCTGAACACTCTGTACTATTCACCGTTCCTATGTCCATTATTATAGAATCGCGTGTGAGCGTGTTTAGGTATGAGGTAGATATAATGCTGAGTCGTGACCCTTTCACTGTTGTGCCCTATTGCATACTATAGTGTAATTACATAATTAAGTTTGTGTCTACATTTTAGTATGTGTTCCGTCACAGCAGAATGAATAAATGAGTTTTCTTTCTTTCTTTCTTTCTTTTCAGTTTACATTGCACTTGACCGTTACATTTCAAATATGGTGTCGTACGCTTTTCGTTTCGGTGGTTCCGCGTTCGGTTCCCCGTGGCGTTAGACTCCGTTAGAGGTGAACAAAAAATGCTTTGTGAGTTTACTTAAAGCTTCAAAAAAGAAGAAAAGAAAAAAAATCGTTTCTTAGTGCAGTAAACGGTGACGAATGTTTATCATACATTTATGGTGACGAAACATTTAATTTAACGTTATCCGCTAATTATGTCCTCACCGAGGGGCTCGAGCCTACCCTGAAATCAGGGTGAATAGGCCTTAGTCGACCACGCTGGCCCAGTGCGGGTTGGTCAACACCACACGCAACTTTTGAATTTCTTCGCAGGTGTGTGCTGGCTTCTCTATTTGTACGTAAAAAATTGCTCAATGACCAAGAAAGACTTCCGTCATTGTTACACAGCCATTAGGGTGAAATTCCCGCTTTATTTATTGCTGTATCGGTAGCGACTCTCGCGCACATCAAGGTCAGTGTAACGACGCGAGATGACCACCTTTGATTCGACCGTTTCTAAAATACTAGATCAAGACGGACATGGAAGCTGTATTCAAAAATATTTTATTATTCATTTTAAAGAAAAAAATTATATAAAATAATGTAATGTCTTTTGTAAAATAATGTAAAGAGCGTCGGTGGCCAAGTGGCTAGGGCCGTTGACTTTCATTCAGAAGTTCGCGGGTTCGAATCTCGGCACGTACCAATGTGTTGTCGATTTTCGAATTCATATGTACGTTTTATTCGACGCTCTTACGGTGAAGGAAAACATCGTGAGGAAACCTGCACACACTTGCGAAATAATTCAAGGGTTGAGTGTGAAGTTGACCAACGCGCACTGGGCCAGCGTGGTCGGCTAAGGCCTATTCACCCTGGTTTCAGGGTAGACTCAAGCCCCTCGGTGGGGACATGTATGAGCTGTTAATGATGATGATGAATGTCTTTTCGTCCCAAATACCGCAGTGTCTTAAGTCTAAAGTCTTTGACCAATATGTGTTGCCAAAGAGCGATGGAGAGGGCTATGCTAGGAGTTTCCTTGCGTGGTCGAATCAGAAATTATGAGATCCGCAGGCGAACCAGGGTGCCGAGTGCGAGTTTTGCAACCAAAGTAAACGCGCTCGATAGCGAGAGCGTAAACGCGATTTTGTATGGAATTGAAACTACGCCATCTGTAGACAGTTAGTTCAACTAAAATTTCTCCATACTAAATGCTCGTTTACGTTGTAGTTATCGAGCGCGTTTCGTGAGTAAAAAACTCGCACTCGGCACTCTGAGTCACCGACATAGCCCGAAGAATCGCTAAACTTAAGTGGCAATGGGCTGGGCACATTGCGCGTAGAACCGACGGCCGTTGGGGTAGAAAGGTTCTTGAATGGCGACTGCGCGCCGGAAGACGTAGTGTAGGCAGGCCCCTACGAGGTGGACCGACGATCTGGTGAGGGTCGCGGGAAGCCGCTGGATGCGGGCCAAGCAGGACATAATATCATTGTGAAGATCCTTGGGGGAGGATTTTATCTAGCTAAGATGATGATGAATGTAATGAATTCTTCTAAAATCTTTAATTAACACGAGAATTTTTATGTTTAAAAAAGTTTTTTAAAACTAATTCTGTAACGATTCTAGCGTTAAACTGTTTATTTTTATTAATACTGTATGCGTCAAACCGCATCAAAACTAACATAATGGTAAAACCACTATTCCACATCCATACTTAATGCGTTCCATATTCAAATAAGCAGAACCACAAAAAAATATGCAAAACATTCTTTAAACTTGACACTGGCCGCCACTGGCAAAAAGTAGAACAAAAAATAAATAAAAAATACCTATGACATTGAAATCGAAACACTTTCTATTAGGTATTCTCGCCAAAACATTATGTTACGTATAATTAAATGTTCTTATATAGCGTAAATTAGCGTGTTACTTACGTACATACGTCTCGCTTTCGTAACTTTTATCGCTAAACCATCTTGTAATAAAAGTATTAAATTAGATGTTAATCTCGATCCAATTAAAAGTAAAAGTCGTTGAAAATTTGCAGTTAGTTTTCTTTTCTCACCATTTTCTTGAAGATTTTTTCTATGACTGATTAATCAAGATATCTTTTACTACTTTTTTTTTATATCTCGTAATTTAAAACAAGTTAAAAATTTCGGTTTCTTCAACCCTATGGTTCCCAGATTAAAGTGATTAATATTTGCAGTACCCCGATCGGGGCGTCATATGTGAGCCATGTAATTGCGATACCATCTTTATGTAATACCATATGATAGCAAATTATAATAAATGAATAAATGAATAAATGATAAAACACAGTCATCTCTTTTTTGGAGGGGATGCTGCTGTGTTTAGTACTTATAAGTATAAAGTTTGACCAAAAAAAAACCCTCGCCATATTGCGTGCGGAATTTCAATGGGATTAAATTTACATGTAGCGCCTCCAGATTAGGTTTTTTATATTTCTGGTCAGCTTTACTATTTTCTATTTTCGACGAACCCTACGACACCAAGAGACTATTGCACTAAATATAGCTGTATCCATCCTGTCTAAATATAAACCAGCTAACCGGTGCAACCGGAATGTCTACTAGCCTACACTGTGCATTACCCTTCACTAATAGTATACCTAGTATTATATTATCTGTCTTCACACTCACTTCTGGAACCGGTATCTGACCACGCGGAGTTTGAGACATGATGATATGTGGGACATCTCACACACGGCCATCTGACCCCAAACTAGGCAGAGCCTGTACTACAGACCTGGAGCTCGAACTAAAGGTACAGGTCCCAGACAGCTGGTATACTGATACATACATACGTAGTGGCGATTTATCAAAAATTGAAATTAGTAGTAGACGGGGTGACTTTGCCAGAAATTTTAGCGTTACATTATTTTTACTAATTTTCAAGAAAAGAAAGAGGTCAATGAACTTTTTGTCCGGTTTTTAATGAAACAGACCATAATTGGCATCAAGTACGATTCGGGTCCAATAAAATTGTTAAACTAAAAACCCATGATAAGTTTTTATATCTGCAACGTTATTGACTGTATACTGTATAATTTATTTGCCCGTATAAATAGACAAACTGATAAACAGAGAAACATTGAATTTGAAAATATCTGGATATGTTCAATATTACTTCTTAAATCTTCCTGACACGATTTTTAATTATTTTTCTCTATGTACAGATTTTCAACCTCTACAGTTTTATTATATAATATAGATTATTAATTATTATTATATGACCAAGGATCTTATTATGACAATATTAATATTTTTTCTAGTCTCCTATTATGAGATAAATCTAATCGATGGTTCTAACTTGGAGCGCAATGCGGTGGTTTCCCAAAACGATGGAACATGTGCAATGTGGTTTAAGCCCACGACAGCCCACCGCTGGACGGAGGGCTCTACGTACCTATATATACTTTTTTTTTAATTGACCTATGCTTGTGTCGAAAAAGTACGACAAATCAAGCTTCACCGGACTTGACAGGCTCTAACTACGTAGGGCTCTACCGTCGAAAAAAATGTCATTCCTAAGCCGTACGCATGGACTTAGTAACATAGTTACATTATAGTGTAACTATGGTAATACTTCCATGGCCGTACGTACGTTAGACAGGTGGGTTTAAGATCGATAGCTATTTATTTGCAGTGATCTTGCAGTTGGGTAGTTTTACATTAGTTTTAAGTAATAAAATTGTATGTGTAAGTTATGGTACTTATGTAATATTGCCTTGTTTTTTGTAATAAATTCTATTCTATTCAATTGGCTCTTAGGTGAACGCTGTTGCCCAGTCACACTAGAGTAGAGCCTTCCGCTCCTCCGCAAGTCCGATGAAGCTTGATTGGTCGTAAATTTTCCTCACAAGCAAAAATCATTTTTAAAAAAACCCACTTACTTAATCATAATCTTTATGTTTCATTCTTAGTCAGTTCTAGTTTAAATGTTGTCTCTCTTTTAGGGGAAAACCATGGACGTAGTAAAAAAATTGGGAAAAGGGTTAAACGTTTTGATTTCCTTGCAGGTGTATGCAGACATATTAATAGCGTCATTAGTTATGACGTCGAAAAGTGATTTGTAAAATCTTACTTCGAATAAAACTTTTTGACTTTGACTAGGATTTAATTTTTTTATATGTATATTTTCTGTGTTGTGATGTCCTACAAATAGTTTCTAATTAAACGTATACATGATTTTCGAAAAACAGAATCATATTGGTACACACGACCGACGGGAATCAAACTCACGCTTACCAGGAAGAACTGTCCCATTACGCCACCAACAGCAACATAATGGCTTAATAAACTATTTTATATGCTACTAGCTTTCCGTTAACAGATTTTCCCGTGGGAATAAGACATTTTCCCGCGGTATATTAGTCAGGGTGAATGTAGCTTTATAATGGTGAAAGAATTTTTGAAATCGGCACAGTAGTTTTTGAGTACAGTAGACATAAATATAAATATTTCCTCTTTATAATATTAGTATGAAGTATGATTGATTTTAAAGTATCATTGGAAAACTGCATTCATGCTCAGTGGGTCGATAACATCGTAAATAAAGTAGGTAAACTAGTACTGACTAGGTTTAAATTAACGAAGTAAAAGTATCACTTACCAATCGATCTATCACCTAGAGATTTTGGTTTCTCTACTTCCACCATCTCTTTCTTAAATCCAACACTTTGGTTTACATTTTTATCGACACTTACAGAACTTACATTAAAACTCTTAATACTGTCTAAGTTTTCACCTAATTTATCACTTAAACCTAATTCACTGTTAATTCTAGAACTGGCAACTAAATTAAAAAATAAAAATAAACAAACGAAAGTATATTTTCTACTGGAATTTTGTCTTAGCAAAATGTGGAAGCATGGTATAAACCATTTTATAATGTCCTTTATGTCCGTAGTCATTGCCGGGAAAAAAAAAAGTTAAGTTTAAATAAAGAATATAAAAGCGCGGCAACTTGCGCGCGTCACTCCGCGCCGATGCTTCTGTCAAACTGGTTGCAAGCGACCGCATTTCTTCTTTCACTGTACCGTAAGACATTCAGAGATATAGTAGGATGTATTTACTTTCGCTTTCCTATTTACATTCATGACGCATAGCCTGCCGCGTCCAGTAAGGCAAATTTAAGGAAAATGCGCGAACTAATCGTATGCAGTCAAAAATTAACATTTTAGAAAATGTTTTTGAAAGTTTTTGTTCTAAAACTAACGGTTTTTGAAGTGGATTTTGTATTATCATACTAATTTTGTGTTTCACTAGTTTTAAAAAACTATGCTCTTTAGCGTCAAAGTGACAAATCTAGAGAACATTAAAACAATGAATTTTAAAACGTTGAAAGTTAGCTCTACTAGCTCTACCATTTCAACACAAAGTCAGAAAGGGCCCATGAATACATACAACATTTTTAGCTTTAAATTGCTATAGAATTCTTCATTTATTTAGGAATATTGGACCAACAAAATATAGTTGGGATCAGACTTGCCATCGACACAAGAAGAAGAAGATTTAGGAATAAAAAAAAGTAGGTAGGTCAAACAAAAAAATCACATGAAAAAATATGTGTTATAACACCTTAATCGTGAAAATAAAAACTATAATTTTATTGTGATTGATTTACATAATATGATGATATTATTTGTTTTGTTTGTATAAATTCATATCTACGTTCATTCGAAGTGAAAAAACCTGCACACACTTATTTCGCGATTTCAGAATGGTCTCATAGCAAAAGTAAAATACGAAATGTGCCTTTACTACTGCGGAATAACGGCCAAAGTGTCCAGCCACGTGTTGCTTACTGTACATTTCCCAAAAGTTCTTTAACCAGTTAAATTTTACAGTACAGAGTAGGTACAGTACCTACCTATGGAATTTAAACGCACGCTAATAAAATCTCATTTCACAGGTACAGAACCGTACAAAGAAGTTATGGTATTCATACCTATGGCCGGTTGCATATAAATCCGGACAAAAGTTCATTGACCTCTTTCTTTTCTTGAAAGTTATTAAAATTACATAATGTAACGCCAAAATGTCTGGCAAGGTCACACGCTCACCCCGCCTTCTACTACGGTATGCCTTCCTATAATTTCCTATAAGTACCTAGTTTTATTTATCGCATCGTTTGAAAAAAATGTGCGCATTGTATGCAGGCGTCAATGACCTTTAGTCCGGATTAATATGAAACAAACTACGCATGCTAATAAAATCGTTTTTCAAGGAAATAGGACAGGTGTGAATTGGCCTCCCGAAGCCGGACCAAAACGACACAAATCAATGGTATTTTTTACACTAACATTCTAATTGATCAACACAAATCTATCAAGTCTCTTGATAAGGTCGCCAAACAAGTAGTAAGGGAACGATAGTAACCAGTTAAGTTAGTAGGTCGTATTATACAGTATGTAAGAAGTAGAAAATAATAAAATACTTCGTTGTAGTAACATTACTTTAGCAATAAGACCACGCATATTTTTCCACTCATACTGTAATTTGGTTAAATTTACAGCCCATACGGTCATGTAGACGGCCCCGTAGCCTAATTGGTACGCCTAGCTGGCTTCGAAGCACAGGAGCTCGGATTCGAATCCCGCCCAGGGCAAACATTCGTGTGATGATTTGAGCACTTGTGTTTGCCTCGTGGCTGGATGTTGTATATTTATATTTGTATGTATATCAGCTGTCTGACACCCATAGTACAGGCTCTGCCTAGTTTGGGGTCAGATGGCCGCCGTGTGTGAGATGTCCCACACATTTATTATTTATCCATCACCGAGGGGCTTGGAGTGAACAGGCCTTAGTCGACCACGCTGGCCCAGGACGGTTTGGTGGACTTGACAAACAACCTTTGAATTTTTTTTGCAGGTGCCGCTGTCCCAATCATATTATCCTTTCCGAACCTGCAGACAAAATCACTGATGCAGTTAAAGCAGCCAAAGAATTTAGATTACACCTAACAGAATGCCCTTCTGGTAGCGAATACCCTTCAGGTAACAGTGCCCGTACCCGCCGGCGGGGGCGCGACCAAAACCAAAATCAAAATTGATGATCAGAGACGATGCCCCTCAGGCGTCGTCTCCTTCACGATGTTTTTCAGTATCACCGCGCTAGGCCGAGGTCTAAGGCTCCCTCGTGTGGTAGACGCGTTGGTACATGACTTTTATTAAGTCTTCCGCTCCCCCGCAAGTCCGGTGAAGCTTGATCCGTCGTACTTTTTCGACTCAAGCATAGGTCAATTAAAAAAAAAATGTTTACCTTAACCGCAAGAGCTTCAACGTACGTACATACACGGAATATATGACACTAGCTTTGCTCCGCGACTCCGCCCGCATAAACATTTTTTTCCGGTAAACCTAGTATGTTCTTTTCCAAGTTCTATTCTATCTTTGTACCAAGTTTCATCAAAATCGGTTCAAAAGCTTCGAAGCCTATTCAAATTATTTCAAAAAAACTAGGTATTTTTTACACCATATGGGTTACATTATTGAAGTTCTAGTAAGGATTGCATTTTTTTTAAACAGAATAAAGCCTATATTACCCGGGGCATCTAACAGTGAAAGATTTTTTTAAATCGATTTGCCTATTCAATGCAAACAAACAAGCATACAATACAAACAACAGTGTTTAGACAGTTACAGACCTCCCCACACTGGCGTCTTTTGAGCGTGTGGGTTCTGTTAGGCCTTAGCGGATACAGATAAAATTGGTACGTAAATAAATACAGGTTACAGAATAGGTACCTACCTACTTTTAAGTCTTCTTATCATGTCGATGACAAATTATTTAGATCATTTTGGCCCAGAGCCAGAACCTAGTTACTTCGACTGCATTATCTGTGGCTAAAAATAAACAAAATTGATTAAAGTTAAGAAGCATAAGTAAGTAGATGTAGACCAAAAAAACCTTTAATAGAGGTCGAGAATATACAGTTTTTGCACTTACACCGTTTTCGCTCTGGGCCTCGCTCGCCTCGTTGGTATTGTTTTATTTCTTTAGCGAAGTGTGGTCATGTTTTCACTTACTTTTCCAACTTCCGGAAAAGGGAATAATGGACGTTTGGTTGATTGATGGCTGTCGGAGACAATGGTAGGCGAAAACAAATAGATTTTGTGCTCTTTAAAGCAATATTTGCTACTTTAGAATAGAGAAATTTAGGTATGTAAAAATAAAAAACCGGTCAAGTGCGAGTTGAACTAAGAAAACAAGGTCTAACCGTTAGACCACGTGACTGACACAAGTTACGTCATTTTGCGCTGTTCATCCTAGTCTATCAACACGCATTCGACAAGGATGAACAGCGCAAGATGACGTAGGTTTGTGTCAGTCACTTGGTCTAATGTTTAGACCTTGTTTTCTTAGACCATGGTAGTTCTCATCATCAGCCGAAGCAACAAAACCGCCTCCGTGGTCAAAAGCTCGCCTGGCGTTACGGAGGTTCCGGGTTCGAATTCCGGTGGGGACTCGTCGAACGAATATCATTAGTAAGACTTTCTTCAGTCTGGTTAGGACATTGCAGGCTGAATCACCTAATTGTCCGAAAGAAAGATTATTCTGTGCTTCGGAAGACACGTAATGCCGTTGGTCCCGGCTACTATCTACGGACGTAGTCGTTATAGGAGCCATGTCGGAAGCCTAAGGCGGTTCTATAATTCCGAAACCAGGATTTGTGAGGTAGGTGAACCTCGAAACTCACGATAAGCAAGCAAATTATTTAGACTAGAAAATATACACATTATATGAAATCTTTAATACAAAATTCTAAATATTATTCAATACAAGCGCACGACAAAACTATGTTTGTCACGTGTGAAACTTCATGCTAGTAGAAAATGAAACAAATAAATTACGTAACAATTTTTATTGATAAATTACAACACATATCGACATTGAACATAAATTGTAGTTCATAACTATAGAAGACTACTGTGATGTGGTGATTGGTGCAGAAGCCAGCACATGCGGTTGGACATTTGTATTACGAAATTCACCCCTATCGCTACGGAATACGGGCGCTCTCAAGGTCATAATGTCCAGCCGCATGTGCTGCCTACTGTACATTCATTTTATGGTTTAGCTCTATTACACTGATAGTGAACAAAATGGTATAGAATTTCACTTTATATAAATTACATATTTTATTTATTGTTGTGAATTTTTCTTCTTGAAAATAAAATAGAAAAGTCCCTGTTTATATACTGAATTTGTTTAATAAAAAGAACAGTAATTGGTACTTAAAGTACGTTCAAATAATAGTTAAAATATTGTTGGTATTTCTCCGATAAAAGTATAAATAAATTTTATTTTCTTTTATATTCAGAATCAGTCTTGCTAAAACTCAAACAATTAAGATCATTTATAGTATTTATTTATTAAGGAACAGAAATTAATATGAAGAAATATTGAACCATTTTATTTACTGGGAAGGAAAAATATAATAAAAATATACAAATTAGGAACCGAATAATTTTAATAAAATCCTTTAATAATATTTACAATTTTTATTGAGTTATACACTTGAATTGATATTAAGTCCATGAAAATACCTAACTACTTAAATATAGAAAAGTTATAGTTAGTCGAGTAATTCCTGATCAAATTAATTTGTGTACTTTTAATATTACAGACTAAGAAACAAGGATCTAACCTAACTAAATGAGCGTGGCCTGTGTCGGAACTAACGCCACAGAAGAAAATAATAGTACTAACCCTAGTAACCCAACCCTGCAGGACACTCCCCCCCCGCCCGATATAGCGCCCCACGTCCCGCACCCCGCAGGCGCAAGGGACTGTGGAGGGGGTGGAGGGGGTGTGCATACATAGCGCCTAGCGCCATTCACAAGTACTTGATATTCAGTTGTTATTCAAAAAGAAGTAGCTTGTCAAAACGCGTTTTCTGTATGGAGTGACCGCCCAGTGCTAACGCCTTGCGTGTTGCTCACTATATGTTTGTCAGTCTCTTGTATAGCGAGCAGCGCCAGATGCACACGCGCCCGAGGACACGCTCATTTAGATCCGCCACAGACTGTATCTGTACTATTATCTGTTTCATATAAATCCGGACAAAAGTTCATTAACCTCTTTCTTTTCTTGAAAGTTAATAAAAATGTAACACCAAAATGTCTGGCAAGGTCACACGCTCACCCCGCCTTCTACTGCGGTATGCCAAATTACGTATTTTGCGATAATTTCCTATAGTTTGATCGTATTATGGTTTGAAAAAAATGTGCGCATTGAATGCAGGCGTCAATGACCTTTTGTCCGGATTAATATGAAACAAACCATAGTATTATTATAAAATTTCCATGCTTTTAGTATTGGGTTATGGTAATTTAACAGCAATGTATGAGACATAAGCTTGTGTCGTAAAGGTACGACCAATCCACCAGACTTGGATGCTTTATTGTCAGTTTATTGTCCAACATTTTAAAGAAAAATAGTTTAGAAATTGAGTTAAATAATCTGTTATGATATTCAACATTATATGGCGTAGGCGTGGCGGACACATGTTAGTATTGTATTAATTTGTATGAACGATTTTACACCAAAATCTTTGTAAGCAATACAAATCACGTCTTAGTTTTGTGTGTGGAGCATTTTAGTAGCGAACACTTAGCTATTACTTATGCACTGCTCAATCTTTAATAGAAAATAGCGTGATACTATAACTTTTCTATATTTTATTTACATTAAGGCATTATTATGAAGTTCGACTTGCAATTTTTTACATCTAAAATCTTAATTCTCATTTTCATAATTTAAATATTCAACATTTTACAAACATTTAAGTTTCATAATATTTTTATAGGTGCAAGTTTTAAAATATGGCAGTCAAAATAAAATTATAATAGTTAATTGTTTGTTTGAAAATTATAAAGCCCACTACCATGTCACCACACAGGAAATGTCAATGACATGGCATAATAGTGGACACAGCTAAGTAATTTATAAAAGAAAGCTTACTTTTTCTTGTTTTTGTTGTTAGCACCATACAAAAATGAAAGCAATTCAATTTACTAAAATATATCGACTCATTTGGATAATAAAACTGAACAAATACTAAAAGTTTCTCAAGGTTTCTTAGATTTACAGGCTATAGTCGGCTTTTTAATTATAAAGACCAATCGTAACATGTCAAAATAGTGTTGCCAGCTCATGTAGTTTAAGTGGTTTATGAAAATGTATTCTGATTCATTTTATAAACGAATTCAGATGAATACTTTTGTTCAAAATAAATACATTATTTACCAGTTCATATTTAATCTAGCGTCATAGAGGAATGTTTATTTTAAAAATTTTACTCTATCCTACACTTTAAACAAGAAAAAAAAATATTTTTTTCAAAATTTTGTAAGAAAGTTTTCACCCAAGAAACAAAGCAGTTTTCAATATAAGAGCAGTTCAAGTTCTATTGAAAATTGGACCTTAATACCATATTCTAAAGTAGAAAATTGTAGAATACCGAAGCAGGGTCACCTAACTCTTACAATATTATACTTTCAACTATGGTATTAAGGTTCTATTTTCAATGGAACCATTTAACTTTAGAGCATTTTTCAGTTCTGTCTAGAATGAACCTTAGGTGATACAAATTAAGAATCAGAATCATATTTTTTTCCACCTATTTTTAAGTAACCGGTAACATTCGAATTGTCATATTAGTACATTTATTAAAAAAAAACCGACTATAGGTAGGTTGTATGCTAAAAAGTTTTTTTTTTTGCTAAAACTTAGTACAGGTATTTCACACAAAGATGACACGAATTAGGGGCACATACCTAAAATATTGGTAGTGTTATTTTAAGCTGTTCGTTTTCCTAAAGAAATAGCGTGCTCTTGACTGTACTCGTTTACGAAAAAAGTAAAACGCAAATAAAGTGTTTAGCTTAGCCTGCTCTTGACTGTACTTGTTAACGTAAAACAAACTGTTGGAAGGTAGTTGTGTGTTTCGATATCTATAGTGTATGTATGTATGTATGTAGTATAGTAGAACAGAAGACTAATAACAGTAAGTTATCTCCGTACCAACTGGCCGCATCGGTTTGAATGTGAGCGCGCCGTGTAGGCACGCGCCGTCACGCACACGCTTGCATTGAGCCCATACTGCCCCCCCCTTATTCCCCTTATTGCATGCTAGTGTGTGCGTGACAGCGCGTGCCTACACGGCGCGCGGCGCGGACGCTCACCACAGAACATTTAAAAGAGGTTAGAATGGCGATAATGCGCCGTCCGTATGAAATCCGGTGTCGCCGATTCCACCCCACCTTTCACCTCCACTACATCTGTACTTCAATAAAGATGAAGTTTACACACATATTCGCAATTTCAAATCTAGCCAATCATAGTGCCGCTCAATCACGCGATTTCAAATGGAACGAATCATACGCATGCACGCATACCGATGTACATATTTATAGCTATGTGTGAGTTAAACAGCGCGATCGCGTCTTTGCGTAGAGATATGAGCGTTTGCTCATATCCTGGGCGCGCCTTTTTAACCTCTTTTAAATGTTCTGTGATGCACACATTAAAACCGACAGCGGCACGTTTGTATGTAGATAACTTACTGGTTATACTGTGGTATTAGTGTTGCTGTTTACATTTGCTGTGTGGAATTCCCGTTCCAAGTATTGTTGTCATCGTCTGGTGATTTCTCCTCGCCCAGTCGGTGGATGTTGCCCCTGGTAAAAAAGAAACAAATAATTATTATTATTTAAAGCCTGACCAAAAAAATAAGAAACCTGCTCTGGGGGCGCCACCTGTATATTTTTACGAAAATGGCAACAATTTCTCTTATAAAATTAGTTGCATTGAAATTCCGCAATATGGCGAAGTTTCTTATTTCTTAAGTCGGGCTTTATATCAAAGATTTGTTATACAGAAAAATAATTTATACTAAACATAGTGGTTGGAGTCAAACTATTAACAATATATTATTTATTAAATTACATACTTTGTATTAATTATTTGGTAATATAAGTTACATACATCACAAAAGTATAGCTGGTGTCACCCAGTAGGCTTATCGGGGGGCACCGCTCTTTACAGAAACGTGTTTGTAAGTGTGTGTATGTGTGTGTGTGTGTGTGTATGTATAAATCATAATAGTTTATAACAATTAGAACGAATTTGTGTGTTTGTGTGCATGCGTGGGTGTGTGTGTGTTTCTGTTTGTGTTTGTGTATGTACCTGCGCCGCGGCTCACGTGTGTGTGTATGTGGAAATATATTTGTAAGGTAGTGTGTATTTGTGAGTGTGTGTGAGTGTCTCTGTCAGTCTTTTTGTGTATATGAGTCTTTTTTTTTTTTTTGAATTGACCTATGCTTGTGTCGAAAAGGTACGACAAATCAAGCTTCACCGGACTTGCGGGGGAGTGGAAGACTCTACCCCAAAAAAAGTCATATACCAACGCGTCTAGGGGCGGCTCGAGGGAGCCTCGGACCACGGCCTAGCGCGTTGATACTGAAAAATATCGTGAAGGAGACGACGCCTGAGGGGCTCCGTCTCTGATTTTCAATTTTGATTTTGGTTCTGGCCGCGCCCCCGCCGGCGGGTGCGGGCGTTGTTACCTGAAGGGTAATTGTTACCTGAAGGGTATTCACTACCAGAAGGGCATTCTGTAAGGTGTAATCTAAATTCTTTGACTGCTTTAAGTGTGTGTGTATGTCTGTCTCTGTGTTTATATATACCTGCGCCGCAGCCCCGCCTGGGCCGCGGGCCTGGCGTCTCCTGTGTGCGCGGCGCGGGGTGGGGGCTGCGGGGTGCGGGCGGGGCTCCCTCTATGTGTATAGGGGAGTATGTGTGTACAAATACAAATACAAATCATTTATTCGTCAACATAGGTATAAAGGTTGGTTGTATGTCTGTCTCTGTGTGTGCCAGGCGCGAGCGGGCTCCCTCTATGTATATGTCAGCATGTGTGTTTTTGAGGATGTGTGTATGTGTATAAATCTTTCCTCTTTATAATTTTAGTATGTGTCCGTATATGTACGACGGGGTGTGTGTGTATGTGTGAGTGTGCGTGTCTCTGTCAGTCTCTTTGTGCATATGTGTGTGTCTGTCTTTGTCTTCGGTGTGTGACTCTGTTTATCTCTCTATGTGTGAATTGCAATGGCGTGCTCCTTCATCCATTATGTTTTTGCTGTGCCCAACAGGGTCCATAATGTCTTGTACCTTATTTACCACTATACATCTGTAATTTACCATTGTGGAATGCAAATAATAAATGAAAATGAAAAAAAAAAATGTGTGTACATATACCTGCGCCGCAGCCCCGCCTGGGCCGCGGGCCTGGCGTCTCCTGTGTGCGCGGCGCGGGGTGGTGTCTGCGGGGCGCGGGCGGAGGGGGCAGGGGGCGGGTCCCCCGAGAGCCGCGCGCGCAGCCACGCGAACAGCTGCTGCGACGGATCTAGGATCAGGCTCGTGAATACTTGCGTCAGGAATGCTGGAACAGAGAGGCAAATTATTAATACGAAAAAAATATTCGTATTAAAGTTCAAAATGTATTTATTCGAAGTAAGATTTTACAAATCACTTTTCGACGTCGAGGAGAGTTCACGATTTGGCTGTCTTCTGTGGAGAAGAACTCTCCGGCAGAAACTCCGCAGGCGTTGCATCTTTTCAAAATATTTTTACATAATTATTATTTTATGCAATTTGATTAATGTAACAAAGAGTGCAAACGAAATATGCAATTAGAGGAAGGCAACCAGTCAAAGTAGACAAAATAAATTATATAACCAATAAAACAACCGGCAATCGACTAGAGCAGACCAGTCCCCCCAAGCAGCACCACGGTCACGGGTTTGACGTATGGGTCAGCCATCATTCGTCATTATTCATTCATCATTAATTAATAGCTCATATAATACGAGTATGTCCCCCCAACGCGCAAGCCTATCCTGAAACCAGGATGAATAGGCCTTAGTCGACCACGCTGGCCCAGTGCGGGTTGGTCACGAACACACAATCCTTGAATTACTTCAATTCGCAGGTGTGTGCAGGTTTCCTCACGATGTTTTACTTCACCGTAAGGCCCAGCGCACACCAGGAGAGGCGCGGCGAAGGTACTGAGAACGTATCAATTAAAACTAAACCTTAAATATTTTGACATACGGTTGAAAACGGCATGCCAAAATCGAGTAGCGCGCGGCGCGTCGAAGCTGCCACGAGAGCCGGCGCGAGACCGCCGTAAGTCAAAATATTTAAGGTTTAGTTTTAATTGATACGTTCTCAGTATCTTCGCCGCGCCTCTCCTGGTGTGCGCTGGGCCTAAGAGCGTCGAAAAAACGTACATATGAATTTGAAAATCGAAAACACATTGGTACGTGCCGAGGTTCGAACCCGCGAACTTCCGAATCGGCACTGGCCACTTGGCCACCGACGCTCTTAAAAAAAAGTATGTTCTTATAATCAACTTACTAATAATATTGCTTATAGAGGACGTGCTGGCAACACTGTTGTTGTTCCGCCTTGGCAACACCAGCAGCGCGGCGCTGGGCGTCAGTTGCAGGTTGCGCAGTGTCGCCGTGGGCTCCGTCAGCTCGCGGCGCGGGAACATCGTCCACAGCGAGAAGTGGGACGACGATAGCTGGGGGCAAGTCATGGGTTTAGGAGACCTATTAGTGGGACGAATATAGCTGGGGGCCATTCATGGGTTTAAGAGAAGTGGGACGACGATAGCTGGGGGCAATTCATGGGTTTAGGAGACCTATTAGTGGGACGAAGTTAGCTGGGGGCAATTCATGGGTTTAATAGTCAGTTGCAGAAAGGGTAAATAAAGTTAAAGCTTCTTTAAATCTATTGCTGACTCTTTCTTTGTCAACAAGATAAAAAGGGTCAGCAATAGATTTAAAGAAGCTTTAATTTTAATGGATCTTTCTGCAACTGATGGTAAGAGACTTATTAGTGGTGGTGGGACGAAGATAGCTGGGGGCAATTTATGGGTTTAAGAGACCTATTAGTGGGACGAGGCAATTCAAGAGTTGCAGAAAGGTTCATTAAAATTAAAGCTTCTTTAAATCTATTGCTCACTCTTTCTTTGTCAACAAGATAAAAAGGGTCGGCAATAGATTTAAATGCTTCGTAGGCAGACGTACTACCAACTAGGCTACGAGGCCGTCAAAGTCCGTCAAAGCGTAGGTATGATCGTGTAATGATGGTGTAATGATGTTGATATGATGAATTAATTGTAGTAATATCTATAAATGTAAAATATATACTTATGTAATTGTAATAAGTCTAGACATATTTTAATTTTGATCAAAATTTGCATGCCTATCAGGCCGAATACAAGCACTATGTAAAAACTTATAAGAACTGTAATAACTACTGTATTCTTGCAAATAAACATTTCTGATTCTGATGGTGTAACGATGTTGATATGATGGTGTTATGACGGTGTAATGATGGTGTAATGATGTTGGTATGATGGTGTAATGGTCTAAGAAAACAAGGTCCTGCATTAGGACCACGTGGCTTGACACAAGCCTACGTCAACATGCTGTTCATGCGTGTTAGTAGACAAGGATGAACAGCATGATGACGTAGGCTTGTGTCAAGCCACGTGGTCCGAATGCAAGACCTTGTTTTCTTAGACCATGTGATGGTGTAATGATGTTGATATGATCGTGTAATGATGGTGTTATGATCGTGTAATTAATGATGGTGTAATGATGGTGATATGATGGTGTAATAATCGTGTAATGATGTTGATATGATCATGTAATGATGGTGTTATGATCGTGTAATTAATGATGGTGTAACGATGTTGATATGACGGTGTAATGACGTTGATATGACGCTGTAATGACGCTGTTATGACGCTGCAATGTAGCAACAGTCACCTGCAAGTTATCAGCGACGTATACATGCACGTCCTGCAGCGTGGAATGATGGTGTAATGTGGGTGTTATGATGGTGATGTGATGTTGATTATGATGGTGTAATGATGGTGTTATAATCGTGTTACGATGTTGTTATGACGCTGCAATGTAGCCACAGTCACCTGCAAGTTATCAGCGACGTATACATGCACGTCCTGCAGCGTGCCGGCCGCGTCGAAGTGCGCCGTGTGCGACGAGCCGTCCGGTAACTTGAACTGCAGGCGCGCCGTGCCGCACAGCTGAGCGTCGCCCGCCGCTAACACAAACAAGATAAGAATAGAATAGAATATACTTTACTAGCGACCCGCCCCGGCTCCGCACGGGAAAATGGTTATTGTGGGTTATCCTTAAGTATATTATGGATGTATTATACATATAAACCTTCCTCTTGAATCCCTCTTTCTATTAAAAAAAACTGCATCAAAATCCGTTGCGTAGTTTTAAAGATTTAAGCATACAAAGGGACATAGATGGGGACATAGGGACAGAGAAAGCGACTTTGTTTTATAATAATACTAGCGACCCGCCCCGGCTCCGCACGGGTAAATGGTTATTGTGGGTTATCCTTAAGTATATTATGCATTTATTATACATATAAACCTTTCTCTTTAATCACTCTATCTATTAAAAAAAACCGCATCAAAATCCGTAGCGTAGTTTTAAATATATAAGCATACATAGGGACATAGGGACATAGGGACAGAGAAAGCGACTTTGTTTTATACTATGTAGTGAAGTAGTGATTGCACACCAGTAATAACAAGAAATACAGTCAAGAACAGTAAAAGTGTGCAAATAGGCGGCCTTATTGCTAAGGTAGAAATTTTTACCAGGCAACCATTGTAAAGGAGAGGCAACGATAACAGCAGCGGGCAGTGCATTTACGATAAAAGAAATAAATAAAATACAAGCCACATAACAACATAAGATATACTTCATTTGTTGGAAATAAGTTAGCGTGGGTTGGGACAATGGTGGTTGAGCGAGCGTGGGTTGGGACAATGTTGGCTGAGCGAGCGTGGGTTGGGCTTGGGACAATGTTAGATGGGCCAGCGTGTGTTTGGCCAATGCTGGTTCAGCGTGCATGCGTTGAGATAATGTTGGTTGAGCGAGCGTGGGTTAGGGGACAATGCTGGTTGAGCGAACGTGGGTTGGAACAATGTTGGTTGAGCGAGGGTGGGTTGGAACAATGTTGGCTGAGCATGTGTGGGTTGGAACAATGTTGGATGAGCGTGTGTGGGTTGGAACAATGTTGGTTGAGCGACCGTGGGTTGGGACAATGTTGGTTGGGCTAGCATGGGATGTGATAATGTTTATTGGGCCTCTATAGACAGTTTGTTTAAATTGTAAACTTTACAGCAACGTTAACTTACTGTTGGCCGCGTGGCTGGCGGCGGGTTGGGCCAGCGTTGGTTGGGCCAGCACAGGTTGGGCCACTACAGCCGGCTGGTCGCGGGCCCTCCTCTCAGCCCTATCCTGCGCTATTTGCTCCAAGATGCGTTGCCTCGCTAAGTTGTTCTCCATTTTCTCACGTTTACGCTCTTCCTGTGTGACAAGACATGGTGATAAGATAAAATTTGCATTTCAAGTTGTCAAATCAATATCTACTTATTTTTTAGTTTGTTGCTTTTTCAACAGATGTCGTCTGCTAGCGTATATTATCTACTATATCTTTTTAATCGAAGCGAAAAATTAAAATCATTAAGCTTGGGCAGGGACTTGAATCCGCATCTCCTTGGCTATCGTTAACGTTTTACTTGTAATTGGTTGCCTGGAAGAGATTGCTACATTACCAATAAGACCGCCTATTTAAACCTAATGTTTACTTTGTTTATGTTATTCGTTTGTATTTCTTGGTGTCAATATGGATTTTTTTGTCTAGATTTTATTTTATTGTGCGGCGTGCTTATAGTTAAGATAGCAATAGCTGCGCATCGTACGGTCGAGGTGGGTGATGATAGCGACTCGTAGTTTGTTTTGTGCTATGCTAGCCTTTTGTGAGCCTATTCAATGCAAACCAAATATAAACATTCGGATATTTATCTAAATTTAAGTTGTTAGTCTCTTTCATTCATATGGGAATCGAAAAGGATGGGGAGATGAATGAATTTAATTTTGAATGAATGATATTTAAAATAAGCAGCGCAGCTGTCAAAATTAGCTTAATTTAGTCGGGATGTTTTTAAATTCCTGATAAATTACGCGTGAAATCGTTGTTTGACGTGTCTAAATGTAGGTTGGCAATCACCTGTCTCTTTTCGTTCTTAAGAACGTGAAAGAGACATAGCAACTTAAATTTAGATATTTTAGCGGCCACGCTGAATTGAGCCCAATATGTACTGTGTGTAGGTACCTGTATCTGTTTGAGTCCCTGGCCGGTGGCGCGCCGCTCCATTTCCTTATAGTTAAGACAGCAATATGTACTGTGTGTAGGTACCTGTATCTGTTTGAGTCCCTGGCCGGTGGCGCGCCGCTCCATTTCCTTATAGTTAAGACAGCAATATGTACTGTGTGTAGGTACCTGTATCTGTTTGAGTCCCTGGCCGGTGGCGCGCCGCTCCATTTCCTTATAGTTAAGACAGCAATATGTACTGTGTGTAGGTACCTGTATCTGTTTGAGTCCCTGGCCGGTGGCGCGCCGCTCCATTTCCTTATAGTTAAGACAGCAATATGTACTGTGTGTAGGTACCTGTATCTGTTTCGAGTCCCTGGCCGGTGGCGCGCCGCTCCATTTCCTTATAGTTAAGACAGCAATATGTACTGTGTGTAGGTACCTGTATCTGTTTGAGTCCCTGGCCGGTGGCGCGCCGCTCCATTTCCTTATAGTTAAGACAGCAATATGTACTGTGTGTAGGTACCTGTATCTGTTTGAGTCCCTGGCCGGTGGCGCGCCGCTCCATTTCCTTATAGTTAAGACAGCAATATGTACTGTGTGTAGGTACCTGTATCTGTTTGAGTCCCTGGCCGGTGGCGCGCCGCTCCATTTCCTTATAGTTAAGACAGCAATATGTACTGTGTGTAGGTACCTGTATCTGTTTGAGTCCCTGGCCGGTGGCGCGCCGCTCCATTTCCTTATAGTTAAGACAGCAATATGTACTGTGTGTAGGTACCTGTATCTGTTTGAGTCCCTGGCCGGTGGCGCGCCGCTCCATTTCCTTATAGTTAAGACAGCAATATGTACTGTGTGTAGGTACCTGTATCTGTTTGAGTCCCTGGCCGGTGGCGCGCCGCTCCATTTCCTTATAGTTAAGACAGCAATATGTACTGTGTGTAGGTACCTGTATCTGTTTGAGTCCCTGGCCGGTGGCGCGCCGCTCCATTTCCTTATAGTTAAGACAGCAATATGTACTGTGTGTAGGTACCTGTATCTGTTTGAGTCCCTGGCCGGTGGCGCGCCGCTCCATTTCCTTATAGTTAAGACAGCAATATGTACTGTGTGTAGGTACCTGTATCTGTTTGAGTCCCTGGCCGGTGGCGCGCCGCTCCATTTCCTTATAGTTAAGACAGCAATATGTACTGTGTGTAGGTACCTGTATCTGTTTGAGTCCCTGGCCGGTGGCGCGCCGCTCCATTTCCTTATAGTTAAGACAGCAATATGTACTGTGTGTAGGTACCTGTATCTGTTTGAGTCCCTGGCCGGTGGCGCGCCGCTCCATTTCCTTATAGTTAAGACAGCAATATGTACTGTGTGTAGGTACCTGTATCTGTTTGAGTCCCTGGCCGGTGGCGCGCCGCTCCATTTCCTTATAGTTAAGACAGCAATATGTACTGTGTGTAGGTACCTGTATCTGTTTGAGTCCCTGGCCGGTGGCGCGCCGCTCCATTTCCTTATAGTTAAGACAGCAATATGTACTGTGTGTAGGTACCTGTATCTGTTTGAGTCCCTGGCCGGTGGCGCGCCGCTCCATTTCCTTATAGTTAAGACAGCAATATGTACTGTGTGTAGGTACCTGTATCTGTTTGAGTCCCTGGCCGGTGGCGCGCCGCTCCATTTCCTTATAGTTAAGACAGCAATATGTACTGTGTGTAGGTACCTGTATCTGTTTGAGTCCCTGGCCGGTGGCGCGCCGCTCCATTTCCTTATAGTTAAGACAGCAATATGTACTGTGTGTAGGTACCTGTATCTGTTTGAGTCCCTGGCCGGTGGCGCGCCGCTCCATTTCCTTATAGTTAAGACAGCAATATGTACTGTGTGTAGGTACCTGTATCTGTTTGAGTCCCTGGCCGGTGGCGCGCCGCTCCATTTCCTTATAGTTAAGACAGCAATATGTACTGTGTGTAGGTACCTGTATCTGTTTGAGTCCCTGGCCGGTGGCGCGCCGCTCCATTTCCTTATAGTTAAGACAGCAATATGTACTGTGTGTAGGTACCTGTATCTGTTTGAGTCCCTGGCCGGTGGCGCGCCGCTCCATTTCCTTATAGTTAAGACAGCAATATGTACTGTGTGTAGGTACCTGTATCTGTTTGAGTCCCTGGCCGGTGGCGCGCCGCTCCATTTCCTTATAGTTAAGACAGCAATATGTACTGTGTGTAGGTACCTGTATCTGTTTGAGTCCCTGGCCGGTGGCGCGCCGCTCCATTTCCTTATAGTTAAGACAGCAATATGTACTGTGTGTAGGTACCTGTATCTGTTTGAGTCCCTGGCCGGTGGCGCGCCGCTCCATTTCCTTATAGTTAAGACAGCAATATGTACTGTGTGTAGGTACCTGTATCTGTTTGAGTCCCTGGCCGGTGGCGCGCCGCTCCATTTCCTTATAGTTAAGACAGCAATATGTACTGTGTGTAGGTACCTGTATCTGTTTGAGTCCCTGGCCGGTGGCGCGCCGCTCCATTTCCTTATAGTTAAGACAGCAATATGTACTGTGTGTAGGTACCTGTATCTGTTTGAGTCCCTGGCCGGTGGCGCGCCGCTCCATTTCCTTATAGTTAAGACAGCAATATGTACTGTGTGTAGGTACCTGTATCTGTTTGAGTCCCTGGCCGGTGGCGCGCCGCTCCATTTCCTTATAGTTAAGACAGCAATATGTACTGTGTGTAGGTACCTGTATCTGTTTGAGTCCCTGGCCGGTGGCGCGCCGCT
The DNA here is from genome assembly GCA_948473455.1 of Teleiodes luculella. Taxonomy (NCBI): domain Eukaryota; kingdom Metazoa; phylum Arthropoda; class Insecta; order Lepidoptera; family Gelechiidae; genus Teleiodes; species Teleiodes luculella. Next base: position 1,910,642 of record OX419608.1, read on the forward strand.
CCATTTCCTTATAGTTAAGACAGCAATATGTACTGTGTGTAGGTACCTGTATCTGTTTGAGTCCCTGGCCGGTGGCGCGCCGCTCCATTTCCTTATAGTTAAGACAGCAATATGTACTGTGTGTAGGTACCTGTATCTGTTTGAGTCCCTGGCCGGTGGCGCGCCGCTCCATTTCCTTATAGTTAAGACAGCAATATGTACTGTGTGTAGGTACCTGTATCTGTTTGAGTCCCTGGCCGGTGGCGCGCCGCTCCATTTCCTTATAGTTAAGACAGCAATATGTACTGTGTGTAGGTACCTGTATCTGTTTGAGTCCCTGGCCGGTGGCGCGCCGCTCCATTTCCTTATAGTTAAGACAGCAATATGTACTGTGTGTAGGTACCTGTATCTGTTTGAGTCCCTGGCCGGTGGCGCGCCGCTCCATTTCCTTATAGTTAAGACAGCAATATGTACTGTGTGTAGGTACCTGTATCTGTTTGAGTCCCTGGCCGGTGGCGCGCCGCTCCATTTCCTTATAGTTAAGACAGCAATATGTACTGTGTGTAGGTACCTGTATCTGTTTGAGTCCCTGGCCGGTGGCGCGCCGCTCCATTTCCTTATAGTTAAGACAGCAATATGTACTGTGTGTAGGTACCTGTATCTGTTTGAGTCCCTGGCCGGTGGCGCGCCGCTCCATTTCCTTATAGTTAAGACAGCAATATGTACTGTGTGTAGGTACCTGTATCTGTTTGAGTCCAATTTTAGACCACCAATTTTAGACCTATATCTATACTGCCGACACTTAGTAAAATATTTGAAAAACTTATTCTTAATCAGTTGCAGGGTTATTTTTATAGAAATAATTTAATGCACGTAAATCAATTTGGATTTACTCGGGGTCGCTCAACTGCTGACGCAGGCGTTGAGCTCATTACTAAAATTTTTGATGCCTGGGAAGATTCAATGGATGCCATTGGCATTTTTTGTGATTTATCCAAGGCTTTTGACTGTGTCGATCATAGCACTCTGGTCAATCATTACGGTGTAAAAAACCGGGCGCTCGATCTTCTTGAATCATATCTTACGAATAGATTCCATTTGGTCGATGTTAATGGGAAAAGATCGCCTGGATCTAAGATAAAAATGGGCGTCCCGCAGGGTTCCATTCTTGGTCCTTTTTTGTTTTTAGTGTATATTAATGATTTGCCATATCTTATAAAAGAAAAACATGGGTTGGTACTGTTTGCCGACGATACTTCTTTAATTTTTAAAGTTAAAAGACAACAATTAGTTTATGACGACGTAAACAATGCTATCCATGATGTAGTTAACTGGTTTACGGTAAATAATTTATTACTCAATGAAAATAAAACAAAATGCCTTAAATTTGTATTACCAAATGTTACTCCAGTAGCAACTGATATAATAATAAAGGGACAGAGAGTGGACCTTGTGGACTCTGCTGTATTTCTTGGAATTACTTTGGATGCCAAACTGCAATGGGATCCTCACATAAATAAATTGTCGAACAAACTGAGTTCAGCGGCGTATGCAGTTAAACGAATTAGAGCTCTTACTGATGTAGATACGGCTAGATTAGTGTATTTTAGTTATTTTCATAGCTTGATGACCTATGGAATTCTTCTATGGGGACATGCTGCAAATGCAAATAATATATTTACGCTGCAGAAACGGGCTGTTCGTGCAATTTATAAATTAAGGCCTAGAGTGTCACTTAGGGAAAAATTTAAGGAAATTAATATTTTAACATTAGTATCGGAGTACATTTACCACAATTTATTACATGTAAAAAAAAATATAACAAAATTTGCAAAGAATAGTGATCGACATGCTCTTAATACTAGAAATAAAGACAAATTGGCATCTCACATTAGTCGATTGCAGAAAATAAAACATTGTTTTAAGGGCGACTGTATACGCTTTTACAATAAGATTCCTACTATTATACAAAACTTACCCTTAGATAAGTTTAAAGTTGTAGTTAAGCAAAAATTTATTAAAAATGCATATTACAAGATATCTGATTATTTAGAAGACGAATCTCCATGGGAATGAGGTTGCTTGAGTTGGCTATTAATATAATTTAATTTATTAAGATATATTGTACCTATAATTTACATATTAAAAAAAAAAAAATTTTTAAAGATGCGACGCTTGTGGAGTTTATTCGGCGAGCTCTTCTCCACAAAAGACCGCACATTTTGCTTTGCTGAACTCGCCACTAAATGTAATTTTATTTGACTTAACTAAGTGTCCAAAAAAGTGTCCAAAAGTTAAAATAAATGATTTCATTTCATTTCATTTCATTTCAGTCCCTGGCCGGTGGCGCGCCGCTCCATTTCCTTATAGTTAAGACAGCAATATGTACTGTGTGTAGGTACCTGTATCTGTTTGAGTCCCTGGCCGGTGGCGCGCCGCTCCATTTCCTTATAGTTAAGACAGCAATATGTACTGTGTGTAGGTACCTGTATCTGTTTGAGTTGCTGGTCTTGCTGCCACTGCTTCAGCTCCGTAAGTCCCTGGCCGGTGGCGCGCCGCTCCATTTCCTTATAGTTAAGACAGCAATATGTACTGTGTGTAGGTACCTGTATCTGTTTGAGTTGCTGGTCTTGCTGCCACTGCTTCAGCTCCGTAAGTCCCTGGCCGGTGGCGCGCCGCTCCATTTCCTTATAGTTAAGACAGCAATATGTACTGTGTGTAGGTACCTGTATCTGTTTGAGTTGCTGGTCTTGCTGCCACTGCTTCAGCTCCGTGAGTCCCTGGCCGGTGGCGCGCCGCTCCATTTCCTTATAGTTAAGACAGCAATATGTACTGTGTGTAGGTACCTGTATCTGTTTGAGTTGCTGGTCTTGCTGCCACTGCTTCAGCTCCGTGAGTCCCTGGCCGGTGGCGCGCCGCTCCATTTCCTTATAGTTAAGACAGCAATATGTACTGTGTGTAGGTACCTGTATCTGTTTGAGTTGCTGGTCTTGCTGCCACTGCTTCAGCTCCGTGAGTCCCTGGCCGGTGGCGCGCCGCTCCATTTCCTTCTGGATCTCCAACTGACAACAAAAAACATGTCACACTCATAATTTATATTACTAAACTGTAGATAATTTAGATTATATGATCAAGTTTATGTATATCTGAAAATCATAATATCGTCGAATCAAAAAAACACTAAAATTTTCAAGGTGCCCCGCCTTAAGGGGCTACCCGAGGCTAAGTGGCGCCGCCCTCTGTTAAAAATTAATTACTCGCGAAGTATATTTTTTTTCTAAAATCCGGACGTTCATTTTGAAGTTGGCGTGCTATAGGATATATAGGGGCCATAAACTGTATTTATTATAGTCCGCTGTAGTTACAGATAGAAAATTGGCCAATAGCAACTTTTCTATCTGTAACTACAGCGGACTATAATAAATACAGTTTATGGCCCCTATATATCCTATAGCACGCCAACTTCAAAATGAACGTCCGGATTTTAGAAAAAAAATATACTTCGCGAGTAATTAATTTTTAACAGAGGGCGGCGCCACTTAGCCTCGGGTAGCCCCTTAAGGGGCTCCCCTATGCTAAGTGGCGCCGCCATCCGTTAAAAAACAATTACTCTATGAGAAAACAGTTTTTCAAAAATCCGGTAGGTCATTTTAAAGATTTGGTGTTTTAGGATATATAGAAGCCATCAACTCTGTTAGTTTGAGTTCGATGAAGTTACAGATAGAAAATTTGCCAAAAGTGGCCGTTTTTAGCAAATTTTCTATCTGTAACTACAGCGGACTATAATAAATACAGTTTATGGCCCCTATATATCCTATAGCACGCCAACTTCAAAATGAACGTCCGGATTTTAGAAAAAAAATATACTTCGCGAGTAATTAATTTTTAACAGAGGGCGGCGCCACTTAGCCTCGGGTAGCCCCTTAAGGGGCTCCCCTATGCTAAGTGGCGCCGCCATCCGTTAAAAAACAATTACTCTATGAGAAAACAGTTTTTCAAAAATCCGGTAGGTCATTTTAAAGATTTGGTGTTTTAGGATATATAGAAGCCATCAACTCTGTTAGTTTGAGTTCGATGAAGTTACAGATAGAAAATTTGCCAAAAGTGGCCGTTTTTAGCAAATTTTCTATCTGTAACTACAGCGGACTATAATAAATATAGTTTATGGCCGCTATATATACTATAGCACGCCAACTTGAAAATGACCTACCGGATTTTATAAAAAATGTATACTTCGCGAATTATTATTTTTTAACAGACGGCGGCGCCACTTAGCATAGGGGAGCCCCTTAATGTAATTTAATGAAACTTTACTATAATATAGTACTCACTTAGGCTACCTTTTACCGCGAGAAAATCCCTGATTCCCACGGGAAAAACTGTTGGAGCCGCGGGGCGAAAAGCTAGTACTAATAAAAGTGACTCTGGGAACTGTACACTAGACATTGATTTATGACAACTTCTATATAGAACAAACGCTTCAAAAATGGGAGTAAGTAATAAGTTACCGCAATGAAAATATGACCATAAAAATAAAATAATAAGGTTGAATACATAAAAAATACCCATACTTACAAATGCCGCATATTACACGAAAATAAAATTTAAAAAAACTTAGATTCAACGTAAAGTTAAAAACAAACCGTGTATGTACTTACCTCCTTTTCTTTGGCAGCTTTCTCCCTCCGCCTCGCTTCAATCAATTCCTTTGCCCTCTCTATTTTGTCATCAACATTGCCCCCTTCTGTGGGCACATCGGGTGCTTCCGAGGGCGGTTTGGCTTCTGTGGGCAGTTTGAGAATGCCGGTGGGCGGTTTCGGAGTTTCCGTGGGCGATTTCGGAGTTTCCGTGGGCGGTTTCGGAGTTTCCGTGGGCGATTTCGGTGTTTCCGTGGGCGGTTTCTGGGCTTCCTTGGCCGTTTGTGATTTAGGCGGTATGGATTCCTCAATCTTTTGCTTTAAAAAGAAATAAGAAAAAATATAAAACTTGAAAGATAAAGTTTCGTTTTTAACCACGATGATTATAATAACCACGATAACTCAATTTATAACCAAGTTGACTCATTCATAACCACGTTGACTCAATCATAACCACGTTGGCTCAATTTATAACAACATTGACTCATTTATAACCACGTTGACTCAATTTATAACCACATTGACTAACTTTAAGATGCAACGCCTGTGGAGTTTCTTCCGGCGAGTTCTTCTCCACAAAAGACAGCCAAATTGTAAACTCGCCTCGACGTTGAAAAGTGATTTGTAAAATCTTACTTCGAATAAAAATATTTGACTTTTGACTTGACTTTTGACTCTTATAACCACGTTGACTCATTTATAACCACAATGACTCATTTATAACCACGTTGACTCACCGTGTTAGGCTCCCGAATAAGCACGTTGGCGCTAGGCCCGGGCTCGCTGGGCGCGACGCGAGGCACGCGAGTACATACGTCTCCGTCGCACACCACGTTATACTCTTTGCCGGAACGGGTTATTATATTGTGCTCCGTCTTTTGGACTTTCGTTGGGGGCTCGGATGACGTTTCTGTTGATACAGATAAGAAAATCATAAGGATTTGTAATATGGAAGTTGTATAGTAACCTAGAGGTGTTAAACCTTTACAAGGCAGTGTAGTTGCCAACTTAATTTTAACTTTATGCCCTCAGCATAAAGTCGAAAACGAATGAATTTTATAAAGTTGTTTTGCCTTATAAAGGGTTAAAAGGTAGAGAAGGTTGCGTAGTGATTCGGACTGTTGTAGTTGGGAGTGGTTCAAACTTCGACTGTCAAGTGCATAAGTATGTATTTTCGAAATTATATTATGTACTTTTATTCAACGGTAAGGACAAAAATATGAAAAAACCTGCACTCGAAATTGTGTGTGAAGTTTAAGTCTAAAAATGGTTTTGTAAGATAAGATCAATTTATTTTGCAATAGACATGCATGGTTGCATTAGGCATGGTAGACCTTTGTCCAGCAGTGGACGTCTTTCGGCTGAGATGATGATGGTTGCATTAAGATGGAAGATAGATTTTCGCACAGCTTCACATATCTAGCGTATTGTAAAATCTTACTTTTAATAAGTACCTTTCGATTTTTTGTATTGAATGACGATGATGAGTAAAGTCTTTGTCTATAGTTTGTTTCATATTAATCCGGACAAAAGGTCATTGACACCTAAATACAATGCGCACATATTTTCAAACGATACGATAAAACTATAGGAAATCATCGCAAAATACGTAATTTGGCATACCGTAGTAGAAGGCGGGGTGAGCGTGGGACCTTGCCAGACATTTTGGCGTTACATTATTTTTAATAAATTTCAAGAAAAGAAAGAGGTCAATGAACTTTTGTCCGGATTTATATGAAACAGACCATAGCAGTGGACGTCTATAGGCTGCAATGATGATGACGGATGACTCGCGCCAATAAAGAAACGAATCTAAAATGGCGGCGCCGATCATGCTCTCTCACTTACACACAATCACTGTGCCTCTAATTGCTGACCTTGTCACCTGTCACTTCAAAGCACCTAGACACAGAAGAAAATAATAGTACTAACCCGTACAGAAAGGACACTCACCCCCTGCGCCAAAATGAGTTTCCGCCCGATATAGCGCCCCACGCCCCGCACCCCGCAGGCGCCGCGGGACTGTGCTCGGGGGTGGAGGGGGTGTGCATACATAGCGCCTAGCGCCATTCACAAGTACTTGATATTCAGTTGTTATTCAAAAAGAAGTAGCTTGTCAAAACGCGTTTTCTCTTTGGAGTGACCACCCAGTGACCTAGACACCATTTTCAATTCGTTTCTTTATTGGCGCGGCTTATATCATACCAGGCTGCACATGTTGTTTGGAGGCCGGACCGGGCTGTACCGCTTCGGCATTCAGCAGCTCCGTCGTCTGTTGCTTGATGTCCGACGATGACGCGGCGCCGTGTACGCCTGGCTTGTCTTTCACTACAGACATCACAGAACATTTAAAAGAGGTTAGAATGGCGATAATGCGCCGTCCGTATGAAATCCGATGTCGCCGATTCCACCCCACCTTTCACCTCCACTACATCTGTACTTAAATAAAGATGAAGTTTATGCACATAATATTTGCAATTTCAAATCTAGCCAATCATAGCGCCGCTCAATCACGCGATTTCAAATGGAACGAATCATACGCATGCACGCATACCGATGTACATTTTTATAGCTATGTGTGAGTTAAACAGCGCGATCGCGTCTTTGCGTAGAGATATGAGCGTTTGCTCATATCCTTGGCGCGCCTGCCCCGCCCACAGCGCCGCCCTAACCTCTTTTAATGTTCTGTGGCAGACACGCATATATTGACAAAACCACAACTGGCAACTATTGAACTTGTGGAGGCAAAGGGAAGATCTTAATTGGGGCATGGTGGTGGACCCGGAGACCGCGGTCCAACTGTACTTCGTTGGAACTTGTATTTATTCAATGTCTTGCGAAAACTCTGATAGCGCGTTTCAGGCCTCGGCTTCTAATTGGTCGCTCTTCTAATGACGTATGTTACTGCAATCGGATGCTCTGTGCAGTGTCAGCTTTATGTAGCGCTGAGTCAGGCGCGCCGCTACAAACTGGTCGTGGTGGTCAAAAGCTTGTCTGACGTTACGGAGGTTCCAGGTTCGAATCCCGGTGGGGATACGCCGAACAGTTATCACTTTGGAGACTTTCCCATTTTGGTTAGGACATTGCAGACTGAATCACCTGATTGTCCGAAAAGAAAGATGATTTCGTGCTTCGGGAGGCACGTAAAGCCGTTGGTCCCGGCTACTATCTGCTAAAATTATCGCTTAGACCCGTGAAAGTACTTTATAAAGTGTCCAAAGCGCGAAAGCCTTAAACAAATGTATGTATGTATAGGAGGGACGTCTGCGAGAGGCGCAGACGGGTGACCTGCTCCAGTATAAACAACTATTTCACCCCTAATCCCAGCCCGGTGGTGCCAAGTACACGTAAGTGTAGGTTTCCCCTCCCAACTCCGCGCTTCGCCCTCGGGAGATGTCGATTGGCCGTCTTCCGTATGCCTCGGCGACGCTCTAGATCCGCTTAGGGGTGTAACGAGGTACTTTGCATGCTACCTCGTTGCCTCGTTTCTACTTCATTTCTCATCTCATTTACCATTTCTTTCTCTGAATATTTAATTTTGGAATTCATTCAAAAATCATCCGTCAAATCATCCATTTTTATTTTTACTTCTTCTTCTGGCTTCAACCTTGCAACGTTGTATTTTATATCGTCTAAAAACTTTGCAACTGTTATAATGTGTCGTTTTTGTGAACTTAAATAAAAGTACAGTGAAGTGCATTCAGCGTTTTAATTCGTCACAACTCAATTCGTCGTAATTGAATCACAACGCGTAACTTCAACCTTCTTGAAGAGTTCACGCCGCAGGCTCGTCCAGGAGCAAGGCGAGCCGCGGGCGTGACAGGGGTACGGGTACAGACAAGCACTTCGCGATAGGACAGCCACGACTACGTGGCCTTAAACAAATACTCACAGTGCTGTTCAAGGATCCTATCGATCCTGGTAGCGAGGTTCTCGGGCTGAACTCCTGCGCATACCACCTCCAGAGGGGTGCCGTTCCGGCCGATGAAGAACAGAGACGGCACCGGCACAAATTGATCTGGACTAGAGTTGAGGAGTGTCTGGCAAGAGATGGAGGAGGCCTATGCCAAAAGGCGAGACGACGGAGAGAACAATCCAAAATAATTGTAAATGTATAAGTCGTAATAAAGGCTATTTTTATGTTATTTTATTTTATTAGAGTTAAGGATATTATCCTGTTTCAATGCAGAATTATAACCTTGGTAGTTAAAAAAAAAAAATTTTTTTTTTATTCATTAATACCACCTTCAACCTCACCCTTCTTGTTTTGTGCATTACCACTATTTACCACCTCAACCCTTATTGTTTTATGTAATTCTTAAGCAATATAATAGTAATAATATATGTTTTTTGTTGGACATAATAACACAGAACACAAAATTCAACAAAAAAGTAGGTACTATAAAAACTATATTATAATTTACACTCTAGAATCTAAACCTATACATATAAAACTACGTGCAAACATCCACCTGTGTTGCGACACCCACACAAAAAGGGCCTCACTTAACAAAAGCTGCAGTCCTACAACCACTAAGTTACGCAATAAATATAAATACTTACAATTTCTATCATACAATTTTTTTTTTATTAAATGAATTATATGTATATTTAAGTAATCATGGTTTTTGCTTTAAATGTTATTTAATTTTAATATTTGTTAAATAGCTCAGCTTTTCTTAGTTGCAACAGGATTTTTCTTAGTTCAGGCATATTTTATAATTAGTTTTAATGAATCGTTTTAGGTTATAAATGTATTCTGACCCTTGTTTTCAATAAATAAATTATTATTATTACTAAAATTATAAAGAGGAAAGATTTGTATTTTTGTGTGTATGTTTGTAATGAATAAATTCAAAAACTTCTGTGCCAATTTCAAAAATTCATTCACCATTAGAAAGCTACATTCACCCTGAGTAACATAGGTTACCTTTTACCGCGGGAAAATGCCTCATTCCCACGGGAAAATCTGTTAACGCGGCGGAAAGCTAGTATTCCGTGTCTGTAAAATAAATACTTCAATCACGTTTAAAAGGATACAAATCTGTGCGAAGTGTGTGTAGTGTGGAGATCCGCTCATCAGTTTGATGGCGAGAAAGCGAGCGGGATCGGCGAGGCGCTTCAGCACGTCCGAGGAGTCGATCGTCGCAGCCATTTCCGCTGACAGGTCATTGTCACCTGCGAATGAGCAAGTAAAGGCTTTGTAAAGGATTATTCAACCTGTAAATTCATCTTTGTTGTCCATTTTTTGTATTACTATATTTGTTATAATCTGCAATTAGTCTATCTATAGGGACTATATAAGCAGTTGTTTTTATATATTTAATTGGAGTCTAAATATATAGAGATTATATGATATAGAGGGGGGTACATAAGTCTTTTCCCAAAAATCTCCAGAGCCCTGAGAATGTCCCAAAAGGTCCTTCACAATCTGATTGATGATTTAGGAATATATAAAGGAAAATTTGATTTTTATTGATAGAAATTAGACAAAGGAAAATATTTAGACATGGAAATCTGTGTGAACGAAACATATTGTACTTTATTGTATCAAAGTACATACTTCTTGTAATAAAAAACTAAATTATTACCATAATACTCCTAATCATAAAAATCGAAGCTCAAACCTGAACAGAATACATAATCTTTGTGGCACTTGCATAAGTTGTTAAACCAAGGCTTGTGAATGACGTGTATTTACAACTAAGAAAAAACTTTTTGTTACCAGCCAAATAGCATACCTGCTGAGGAGCTTAAGCCTATCCTTAGTGGGCAGGGCTTTGTGAAACGAGCTAGCTTTGTGCGAGTTAGTTTAAACTACACACGACCTTTGAATTTCTTTTCTAGAACAAATGTTTACCTTCGATGAAAACCACGAAAATCGCATTGCGCTGTTTCGATAAGGCAACCGCTTCGGCGATAGTTCCGTCGTACCAATGCATTGTGTCGGCTTTTTTATTAGTTTCCCAGCACAGTTATTAACTATACACCAGTTTTTCTTGGGTTTTCTTCACACAAAAAACACTAATTCCAACAAAAATATTACGGCGACATGACACAACAAATTTTGACACTTATAAGTAATAATGTACGACACAATAATTCGTTCACTAGCTATCACGTGTTTATAATAGCCGGTCCTACAATCGAGCGTGTAATACAATGTTTTTGAATTTATTGGCAAAGTTTTTCGAGATGTGCTCAACTAGGCCAGACAGACAGTACATAACCTACCCTGCAAGACCGGTGAAGCTTAATAATTGGTCGTACTTCTTCGACTAAAAAAGAAAACAGCACAGCCACAACGATTCATGATCATAGATATAGTATAGTAGTTATAGATTCGCCACCGTGCGACCGGGCGTAAGAGAAAGACATACATTGAGTCTATCTATGAATTGTGCCTATAACCCGACCATAAATTAACTAAAATACTATATGATATGAAGTGTGCCTATAACCCGACAATGAAAAAATGCTCGGTCGGTGATAGAGACAAAACATGATGCATCTTTTCTATTTCCTCTTTTAGGAATCGCAATAAGACTATCTTTTTCTGTCAAAGTGTGTCAGGCCCTCGTTCATGATCTATTATTTTTTTCTTGTCGGTATGATATATATCAGCTATACTGTATTGAATCAGACGTTATATCCCTGCCAATAAATAATAATTCAAGCAAGACCAGTAATGTACGGCCCAATAATTGGAAATCAACTTTGGTTAATTATTGGGCTGTGCATTATAGAGACTCCTTAGATGACAGATCGCGTGCGTGACGTCACAGTGATGTGTATTTTTTTATAACCTGGCCTGGCTGCTTGCAAGACTTATGTATTTATTTGTAATTTTTATTTTAATTTTTGCGAGTGATATTTTACACTGCGTTTTTTATTTCTTAATTTTTTTTTATAGAATGGAATACTTAGAATATACTTTATTGCACCCCAGCCAGTAATTAAATATTTATAAAAGATCTAATCAGCAGAGTATGTAACATTTTTATTATTAGCTACTCGACGCTAGATGGCGCTAATGAAAATATCAGTTTGATTTAAATGGCTCAGGTCCGCCCCCGGCCGGCCACCGCGTCTGGTTCTTCCACACTTCTTCTAGGTCGCAAACATTTATCATCCGGTCCAAAAGAAATTTTATGAACAGGTTCAATAACGACGGCCTCGTAGCGTAGTTGGTAGTACGCCTGCATTCGAAGCACAGGGTTACAAGTTCGCTGAAGCTTGATTAGTCATACTTTTGATTAAAGGGGTTATGTGTTTGAATCCCGCCCCGGACAGTTGTGATGAGCACAAACTTGTGTTTCCCTTGTGTCTGTTATGTATGCACATCTTGTCTGACAACCCTAGTAGGTATTAGTAGTTTCGTATATACTTGGAAGACATTAATTTATTCACAGCACACAAAACAAACCATAATGAAACAAACATAAGATAAAATAGGTATAATAGAATAATTTGCACGCCTGCGAGCCGGCTATGGATAATTGGACTGATTATCTAGTTTTTAAGACCTTGATATTGTTAAACATTTATCTTGGCAAATAAATAATTTATTTCTTTTTTACCTAAGTACATCCAAACTTTATTTGAGATGTGACGAATTCAAGGTACTACATGGTACTACAATATCAGAATCATGAAGCCATTAATGATTTGTTTATTGAACAAACAATGTTGAAAGCGGAACACAGTTTAGCAAAACATAACAATATCCTGGCAATAAAACAGCAGAACGAACAGCTACCGCAAGACAGCTGTCTTCAAAGGTATTTTGAGAACGCGCGGAGGGAGGTAGCTAAGTTACGGGACAAAGGAAAATAATAGTTACAAAAATTCCTAACGACGACGCAAGGTTTTTTTTATTCAGGCTAGCGAGTCAAACAAGTCACATAGGTAAAGGAAAAAAAAGAAAGCCTAAAAAGAAAAATTAAAAAACTTAAGGGTTGAGTGCGGGTTGGTCAACTTCACACACAACCTTTGAATTTCTTCGCAGATGTTTATAGTTTTAACCGTAAGAGAGTTTTCGAAAATCGAAAACACATTGGTTTCCGAATGGAATCCATGGTCCCAGCCACTTAGCCACCGACGCTATATGAGAATAAACAGTTAAATTAAGTTAAAAATAATATAAAACTAACTAGAGTTTGGTTATTGAAAGTAGACAATGAAAAAACGCGGCTAATTTGAAAAAATCACCGTGGCAACCCCAATTCTATGGATTTACCTAATTTGATACTTTTTTTCTATGTAACTTTGTTGCCAGTACAATGATTTCCAATTTCATCGATTGTCCACTTTCAATAGCCAAACTCTTATCACACAGATTCGTATATTTTCTCAAAACTATCTTACTTGCTTACGCACAATAAAATTCGAGGCATCTCTTAAGCTTTCCATACTCCACATGCAAAAGGCGCGAATCCGTCACTGCATTTCGCGGCTCATTGCAACTTTAGCGCGCAATTTTCGGTTCCATTTTCAAAGGGACGCTAAAGTGTTGCCAGTGCAATAAAACATAGCAAATCGAGCGTGACGCTGCCTGTCATTGGCGGTTTACATTTGGTAATTGCGTGCAGGCTAAAAATACTCATGCTGTTAAGTTTACTGGCTTAGATGTGGATATAATTATGTCTTGCTGCGGGCAACAACTTTCCTGTGAACCAACAACTGCGTTCTCCAACCCGCCTGCGAATCCCGGCCAAGGCAGAGGCCTCTTAGTTTAATAATAGTAGTCTGAAAATAATGCCTCATTCCCACGGGAAAAACTGTTAACGCGGGCGGAGCCGCGGCGGAAAGCTAGTATTCGAAATTTTGGGTCAATCTAGCGAAAGAATGGATCAAGTGTTATGATTTGGAGCCAAATGAAACAATAAGTTGAACATAAATTACAAATAAGGGTAAAGTATACAAGAGTTGGCAACAACCCTATAATAATTGACATTTAAACAATTCTTTTATGTATGTTCTAAAAAAAATTACTAGGCGAAAAGTTAACATGGATTTCAAGTTCTGCTATGACTTGGAGTAATATGTGTGTATAGAATAACAGTGTAGTAGAATACTTCCGTTAAACATTGCCCCCATTTTCAAGCTGTTAAGCTGTTCAACAGGATGCCTATTAAGCTCAAAAATTAACTAATATTGGCACTTTCAAATATAAACTGAAAGCGCTACTATTAGAGAAGTGTTTGTATAGTATTGGAGAATTTTAGTTGTAATTATTTATCATATTGTTATTTATTGCTATAGTTGGTTATGCAAGTCCCGTTGATTTTATGCAATGAATTAAACTAGTGTTGATGCGCTTATATATAACATAACACGCATCTGTTGAGGCTATTAGTTATAGCAGTATGTTATTATTGTCTTTGTTACATAAAACTTCAAATTGGTGCTATGCAACAAGTCATAAAAGTATTGATGCGAATATAAAGCCTGACCAAAGAAATAAAAAACCTGCTCTAGGGGCGCCACGTGTATATTTTAATGTTTATGGCAACAATTTCCATTATAAAATTAGTTCCATTGAAATTCCTCAATATGGCGAATTTCTTCATTTTTCTGGTCGGGCTATAACTACTGGCACCGTATAGTACATACTATATTTATTTATTCTGTGCTACGCTACTGTGACAGTACACGCAGCGAAAAGTAAAAAAAAAAATGTCAATCATCATTAGGGTTACCAGCTACAAAGCACACTTTACCCTAAATAAATATATTTCTTTCTACATTTATTACAAAACATTCAATTATCACTGTTTAAAATTAATTTTATATCCTTTTGATTCCGGGTCTTGTTCCAGTTTGAAGTTCTCCGTTGAGAGGCCGAAAGGTTTTAGTATCATGTTCCCTAAATCTTTTAGTTTTCCCAACATTTCTGCTTTTAGCTTTTCGTTTTTCTCTTCGATTATTGGCGGCAGGCGGATAAGGGCGAGTTGGGCTTCCTTGTGGGACGGATCAAACTCTAGTATCTTTTTGTAATCCGCTAAGCTTTCATCCAGTTTGTCTGTCTTTTCGTAGGACTGGGCTCTCCTGTAAGAAGGTAAATCAATAAATCTATAAATGTTTGGGAGCATTTCACTCACGGCCATCTGACCCCAAACTAGGCAGAGCCTGTACTATAGGTGTCAGTCAGCTGATATACATACATATATAAATATACAACATCCAGACACAAGGCATACACAAGTGCTCATCACACGAATGTTTGCCCTGGGTTGGATTCGAACCCGCGACCATGTGCTTTGAAGGCAGACGTACTACCAACTAGGCTATGGGGTCGTAAAACGAAATAGTATTATTAAACGTGGGGCATAAAATGGTATTTTTGTAAACAGAATCATTCGTTTGGGACGAGAGCCGAACTTGGTTTGAGTAAAGCTTCTTAAAAGAGGCCTATTTATTATCCACTAGCGCCCTCATTTGAAATTAATTATTTACTGAATAAAAATAGAAATTAATCAAAAATTGGGGGTCGCTATCAACTATGCTTTATATTAATGTTTCTGGCAACAATCGCTTTTATAAAAGCTGAATATAGTCGGGCGTCGTCGTCTGTAAAATGCCGCGGCAAATTGTCTAATTGTTTCCTCATTTGTCCGCCCGCGGCGCTGTTGTTGTGTCAAAATAATAACAATGGCGGCAATCTGTTAATTTGCCTTCGGCATATTGCAATTTCATGAGCGTTTGTAAATGTCGAAGCATTCTGTAAACTCACGAGTTATTTTTTGCCGATCACATGCCAGTAAAAATGGGTTGCATTACATGGAAGGGGGGTCAAAAATCCTCAAAAATGCCTCTAGTATTTGATGGCCGTGCGCCGGAAGACGTAGCAGGGTGGGCAGGCCCCCCACAAGGTGGACCGACGATCTGGTGAGGGTCGCGTTTTGCCGCTGGATGCGGGCCAAGCATGACCGATCGTTGTGTAGATCTTTGGGGTAGGCCTTTGTCCAGCAGTGGACGCCTTTCGGCTGAGATGATGAATAACTAACGCTAGAGTGGAAGCCCAGCGAGACCACAAGAGGCAGAGGTCGCCCGGAAAGATGGGTCAATGACATTCGAAGAGATGCTAGGCCAAAGTGGATTTAAGTGGCGCGGGATAGAAAGTCGAGGAGAACTTTGGAGGAGGCCTATGTCCGAAGACAGACGATGAAAGGGCTGGGATGATAATGATGATGATGATGATGAATGAATGGATGACCTTTCACCTGATATAAGCCTTAACGTAGTTCTCGTCCAGTTCAATAGCCTTGGTGCAGTCTTTGATGGCAGCGGGATATTTCTCCAGTTTCATTTTGGCCGCACTCCGATTGCAATATAACACAGACCGTTGCTGTGCAAACTGCAGGGGGCAGATTCTTAAACCTGCGGAGAGGTGTTAATTAATAAATGAACTAAGAGCAACGGTGAAGTAGTGGTTAAAGAATGGGAACCAGTTAGGTGCAGAATGTTCATAATAAAATGTCTAAGTCGCAAATTGTCCAATAGCAGGAGGTTTAAATAATATTTAAAATTTTATCTTATTCTATTGTCATCCATCTTGTCAATCTTAAGGTGAAGACAATATGAACTGATCATATTGATTCATAATATAGTTTAAGTTATGATTGCAGAAAGACTTCGACTTAGAGAATAAATATACATAGAGCACACGCATCGCTCCGCTGCCTTTATGTAGAAGCTGTTAAGGATCTGCGACCAGTTGGAATCTTACCACTTTTATCTAAAGTTCTCGAAAAAGCCGCTAATTCAAGATTACTAACTTATCTTGAAAGAAATGAGCTAATACCTGTATGCCAATCTGGGTTTAGGAGACAGCATAGCACGACCACTGCCCTACTTCAAGTAGTTGACGACGCTCTCACTGCTTCTAATTGCAATAAGGCCAGCATTCTTGTGTTGCTGGATTATAGTCGTGCCTTTGACTGCTTAAATAGAAATATCCTGATTTCCCAACTCGAGCGCCTTGGTTGTGATGAAATAGTTTGCAATTGGTTCATAAGCTACTTTCGTAATAGGTCACAAATGGTGGAATGCGTAGATAATACAGGACAACTCTTAAAGTCATCACCCCTTCCGGTCACACGAGGCGTTGTTCAGGGCTCCGTACTCGGACCTACGCTGTACACAACTTATACACTTGGTTTACTTGGACAAATCAAGCATGGTCTTGCCCATATGTATGCTGATGATACCCAAATTCTATTATCTACACATTTAGAAAATACCAATGTTTTGCAAGCTGTCAATGAACTCAATGAAGATCTGCGCTCAGTTGCAGAATGGTCCAATGCGAACGAGCTGGTTCTAAATGCACAAAAATGCGTATACATGATACTCGGGACAGCACACCAAGTTCAAACAATTCGTAATTTTAACATCCGCATAATTGTCAATGAACAACAAATAACAGAATCGTCTATAACGCGAAACCTAGGACTGTTATTAGACAATACGCTTACGTTCGAGAAACACATCGACTCGAAAGTGGGAAAGTGTTACTCGGCCCTGAAGCAGTTGTATAAACTGAGACCCTTTCTTAGCACTGAAGTGCGACTAAGACTTACAGATGCTCTAGTACTTTCAAATTTAGACTATGGTGACATAGTGTACGGTCCTTGCCTCCCTAAAAAAACGGAATCCAAAATCCAAAGAGTTCAAAATTCATGTATTCGATTTGTTTTTAATGTTCCGCCTCGGTCCCATATCACTCCGGTTCTTAATCAACATAATATTCTTAACATGAAAAATAGGCGGTCACTAAAATTAAGTACCTTTGTTTTTAATCTAAGACAAACCTCTACACCCCGTTATTTAGCCCAAAAACTAAAATGGAATGACATCAATCGTGGACCTGGAGGTAAAGTTTATCGTTTCCCAACAATTAATATAGAGCCACTGCCACGTTTAAAACTGTTCCGGGGCAGCTTCCGATTTGCTGCCTCAAAGTGTTGGAACGATCTGCCTCCACCCCTTAAATCTATTAAGTCACCACACAAATTTAAATACGAATGTAGGCAGTGGTTAATGAATAATCAAAAAAGTGGTTGCAACTGGGTAGCCCTTCCTAATAAAGTGATCAGTGTGTGTGTCAAAACATAATCTAAAGCCAACTTAAATTAGTTCATTTTGCTGTGCCATAATAACTTTTTGTATATGTATCATTTATTATTTTATTTTTGTAAATTCAGCCTCCACTCAGCTGTGTAGGGCATAACCCAGCGAGGCGGTTCAGGAGGGTTCTGAAAAACAGCATTTTTGCTGAGAACCCTACCTTTTTACCAATAATTAGTTAGTACATTAAGTCCATTCATTGTTATTTAGATCTTAAGTCTATGTGTACTTATTGGTAAATAAAGCTCTTTATTATTATTATTATTATTATTATTATTATGTCAAGCGTAAGAAAATTTTTAAAGATTTTGTATGGGCGGTGAAATCAATAACATTTTTCTTTTTTGATTTATTCCTCAAATCATGTTTGCAACTTATCACTGCACATTTCAAAATGTTCTCCAATTAAAGGACATGGCTTTTTTTGGTCTTTTATTCACAGAAAAATCTAACCACTATATAGAAAAAATATATAGATTCTAGACATAAAACTGAGTCCACATGTCCAGTTGTGGAATTTAAGTGCCCCCCATTTAGGAGATATTAATTTTTTTGGACCGGATCTCCAAAAGATGATGTAAATAATATAAGCGAATCTGACATACAAAACCCTTTAGACCTAGTCCAGAAAAATGTAGAATTGAGTCCCTCCACGACGAAACTTGAATATAATATTCCCACAGACAACTCGTTTAATAAACTATCGGATACCCTGGAGGATTCAGATGATGATAATTTTGATTGGTCTAATACTTTAAATAATACTCATAGGAGTTGCCCAGATCTTAGTTGCGTACCTCATGATGAAATAATAGAGCTAAAAGCCCGAATCAAGGAACTAGAAACAGAACTGAAATCAGCTGACGAGGAAATAGAAAATCTTATAACGGAAAATAGTAATCTTAAAAAGAAATTGGTAACTGCTGACTTAAAAATTGAGAATTTAAAAAAAATATGTGGATCGAACTCTACAAAGAAGAAAAATAAACAACCACCAACAAATGCCCACAAAACCACCAAACACCATGGAAATAACAGCAAGATCGATCTGTACATAGAGAACCTTGAAAACTCGGAAACACCCACTAGCCCTCACATCCAACCCACTGATACGAGTAGCCCGGTAGTAGATAAATCATCTGAAAACAACGATGAACTGTCAAATGACCTTATATGTAATGACAAATCAGAACCAACACACAACAATGCATCAGAACCAACAAAAAGCAAAGTCATCATTCTTGCGGACCAATATGGCAAAGGTGTTAGAGGCGCTCTACAATCTTTACTAGGGAAAAATTACGAAGTATATTGCTGCTGTAAGCCTGGAGCAAGATCAGAAGAATTATTAAAATCGGGCTCTGCCGAGATCTCAAAATTAACTCGAAATGACTATGTTATCTTGATTGGCTTCTCTAATGACAATAATCCGTGTAAAATAGAGACTGAGGTTAAAAAATGGCTTAACTCTTTGAGCAATACTAACATTATTATATGTGAAACTTCTACTAATGAATATTTAAACGTTAATGTACTAAATGAAAAAATAAATTCATTATGTAATGATTATGACAATGTCACGTTTGTGGATATGAATTATAGAAATAGAATATTAAGACGTAAATATTTTGCAATCAACATAGCTCGTTATTTACTAAGACAATTGTTAAGACAATATTATCAATTAACATTTATTAATTACCATACTAATCAGAAATCGAATGCTGAGGAATTGAACAACTCTACAATGGCAGCTGGTAATCTTGGTGGTGGCATAGGAGAGAGGTTTTTTCGTCTATCACAGTATAAACCTTCTACACCAAAATATTAATGGTCTCTTAAATAAGTCGGATATGCTTGTAGTATATCTGGAAGAGTTAAAAAAGAATAATAAAACTGCTGATATCTTGTGCATTACTGAGCATAATATGATTGAAAGTGATATAAGTCTTCTGTCAATTCCTTCCTTTAAAATGGCTTCATCGTTTTGTAGAGGAAGCAGAGATGGTGGTTCTTGTATACTGGTGCAAGCACACCATAAATATCGCTCTTTGTCTGATGTGTCTAAAATGTCGGTGCTTAACATTGTAGAGTGCTGTGGGATAGAGCTCGTTGAACACAATATATTAGTATTGTGCATTTATAGGCCTCCCTTAAATAAAAATAGATTGCAAAACTTTGAAATATTTATGAACGTTATGAACGCAATTTTGATAAAATATGGTACAAAAAATCGCAAAATATTATTGTGTGGGGATTTTAACGTGGACATATTGCAACAAACTAGATACTCGAAAGATTTTGTAGAGCTACTTACTTCTTATAATCTTAAGTTTTTTTTTAAGGAGCCCACACGCCTAGCAAGTGGTACATGCTTGGATAACGTGGCCCATAATATCCGCGGATGTACAGGAGAAATATTAGACTATCATCTTTCTGATCATACAGCTCAGTTATTTAAATGTCCAACAAAGAAAACGTGCTCATTAAAACATTGGTTTAAATATCGCAGAGATTTCTCTAGAATAAACAGACATAAGTTCATTCAGAGCTTGAGTCAATTAAGCTTTCAGGAAGTTTATGTTAAGAAAGACCCAGATGCAGCATATGATACTTTTTTTGACATCTTTAAGACTTTCTATGATTTGTGTTTTCCGAGGGTGAGAGTTAAAATATCCATAACAAAACGGCCGAAATGGATATCTCGTGGTATTAAACTATGTAGTCGGAAAAGGCGAGAGCTGCTTTGGAAATATCGTAAGGTTCCGTCAGAACTTAATAAAAACGCTTTTACAAAATATTCTAAGAGATATAAATCAATTATAAATTTAACCCAAAAATCTCAAAATAATCATTTTATTAATATGTCCAAAAATAAATCAAAGGCGACATGGCAAATAATTAACAATTCTAAAACAAACTTTCCTAAGGAAGGCTTAAACCAGATTAAAGTTAATGGAACTCTATTAAAAGATCCAAATGCGATTGCTGAAAATTTTAATATATTCTTTAACAATATTGCTAGTCATAGTTCCAATAATACTTCACACAGAAATGCATTCGTGAAGAATCGCCAATGCAGTTCCTTATTCTTGGCTCCGACATCGCCACAAGAAATAAATAGGATTATTAAATCCCTGAAGAACTCTAACAGCACTGGTTATGACGAAATTGCTACGACAATAGTTAAGGATGCTTCTGAAATAATTTCGCCTATACTCTGCCACATAATTAATTTATGTATAGAACAGGGAAAATTTCCGAATGCATTAAAACTTTCCATTATAAAACCCACTTTTAAACAAGGGGAAAAAACAGACATGAACTGCTATCGACCGGTCGCACTTCCTCCCGTTTTCGCTAAAATATTTGAAAAAGTTATCTATACACCACTATATAATTTTTTTGAAGTGAAGAAAATTTTAACTCCTAAACAGTATGGATTTAGACAAAACAAAAATATTAATCTTGCTCTATATGATTTTTTAAAAACAGTCGTGTCTAGTATGGATAAAAGATTGGTTACGATAGCTCTATTTATGGACATGACTAAAGCATTTGACTGCGTTGATCACTCAATCCTGCTACAAAAATTACACGCTTACGGTGTAAGAGGCAATGCTTACAACTTACTAGAGTCGTATTTAACAGATCGCAAACACGTCACAGAGGTAACACAAGTTTGCCCAGTGACAAAAAATGAAATGGTATATAAGTCTAGCCCTAAGCTCCTCAAAGTCGGAGTCCCACAAGGCAGCGTCTTGGGCCCATTGCTTTTTCTGACGTATATAAATGACTTGCCTATTGTCACAGAACATCAGATGACATTATTTGCCGATGATAGCACGGTTTTGTTTGTAGGTAGAGATCGTAATAAATTAATTTCTGACATAAATCAGTCTTTGACATACATAATAAAATGGCTAGATAATAATAATCTTAGAATAAATCTTGACAAAACAAAAGTGATGAATTTTAAACAAAGACATAACAGTATTATGACATTGGACATTAATTATTTAGGAACAACCATTGACGAAATAACCACAACCAAATTTCTCGGTCTTCATATAGACAGCAAAATGACATGGAAAATACATATTGAAAACGTGTGTAAGAGAATTAACCAATCTTCATATGCCCTGCGTAGACTGAGTAAAATTGTTGATAAAAAAAGCGTTATAACGGCATACCATGGCTATGTTGCTTCAATTCTTCGGTATGGCTTGATATTTTGGGGAAATTCGACAGATATACAATGTGTACTTAGATCGCAAAAACGATGTATTAGATCGATTTGTAACTTAAAAGGGACTGAGTCATGTAAGCCTCATTTTGAACAAATGAACATTTTAACGGTAATATGTATGTACATTTACGAATGTTCCGTTTTTGTGAAATCCAATGTTAGTCTGTTTCAATTTAATCCTAGAGAAAGACTTAAGGATAGATTAGTGATAGCTGAATATAACACAGCATTGATGCACAAAAGTATATTTTGCCGTATTCCCCACATTTATAATAAGCTGCCTAAATCAATACGTGAATGTGACAGTCTACAAGTATTTAAGAATAGATTGTATAATTTTCTAGTTAATAAATGTTACTATAGTTTGCATGAATATTTAGATGATAAGTTAATGGACAAATGAGTTTATATTTTTTTAGTTTTTTATGAATGTCTACAATTTTATATTATGACATTTTAACTATTTTATATCGTGACATTTAAATATTGTATGCCTATGAGGCGGGACATAGAGGAAATTAATTTTAAGAATTTTGTACACCATCATTACCTATGCTCCACAATAAAAACAATTTCAATTTCAATTTCAATTTCAATTTCAATTTCAATTTCAATTTCAATTTTTCAATGTGAAAAAGTTGTCCACTCAGCAAGTCTATAAAACGCACCTGCCACTACCTATCTCTTTCTAACACCTAGCTAAGGCTACTCTTGTCTTCTCTTTCTTGCAAAATAGTTACTAAACCGCGAAAACGATTTATTCTGTATTCAAAACTTCAAAAATGAGCATAGCATGTGCTGTAAATGTCTCGCATAGTGTCACTGAAAATCGTTTTCGCGGTTTAGTTAACTATTTTAATAACCTTGTAAGAAAGAGAAGACAAGAGTAGCCTTAGCTAGGTGTTAGAAAGAGATAGGTAGTGGCAGGTGCGTTTTATAGACTTGCTGAGTGTACAACTTTTTCACATTGAAAAAAATTAATATCTCCTAAATGGGGGGCACTTAAATTCCACAACTGGACATGTGGACTCAGTTTTATGTCTAGAATCTATATATTTTTTCTATATAGTGGTTAGATTTTTCTGTGAATAAAAAACCGGGCCCCATACGATTTTTTTCCTGTCCTTTCTTATTTTCACCGGGAAAAATAATCAGCTCCGATAACCATTTGATACTAAACGAACGCACTGAAGATATTCGGACTGTTCATATCCGTGCTTACGGTTCATACTCGATTAGGCGTACTCTATTCCTCCCAGAAATTTTTCTATTTATACTATAAGGACTTCAAAAATATTATGAATGACATTATAATTGACAGATAGATAGAATAGATAAAATCTTTAATTGCTGTTTCTTATACTTTTATATTACCTACTACTACTCCAAACTGTCCAGAGCTTGAAGCAGGCCTCTCCTTTAAACGGTTTACAGATGGCAATGATTATTAATACACAAGTGAACATGATTTTTTGTTAACAATAAAAAGCCATGTTGTCAATACCTTCAGTATATTTCTCTATGCTCCTCTCGTAGTCACCGCCTTTAAACGCTTCATTGCCAGCTGTCTTTAGCTCTTCAGCAATAATCTTGCGTTCTGCTTTTTGGTCATCTGTCAGGTCAATTTCTGCATCCTGTATGATAAGAATGTTAGTTAAAGACACTAGCATAAAGTAATACACAACAATTTATTGCGTAATATCCTGCTTTCTTTTTATTTTTATTTATTTTCTAAGGAATTGTTGTATATATTATGCTAATATTAAACACCTTGTTTACCTTATTAGAAATATCTTATATCTTATTAATAAGGTGGGTATGTAGAGAAACAATATTGTAATATTCACTTCTTGTCTTGCTAATTAGCACAATAAAGTTGAGTCCCATATTTCGGTGCTTTTATTGTGTTCATTTCATTTATTTGTTTTTGCGGGAAACTTACAGCCTATTCATAAAAATAAACATAAAATCTGTAAATTACATTAGGCCAATTACAGGTTTTCGCCTGTGAATGTTTCCGAAATATATTAGGAATTAACTTAAAATTTTCATAAGTTGGTGTACGTCTGGTCTGCACCCTTCCCTCCCAATAGAAACATTTTTTTTTTTAATTGTCCTAAGCTTATGTCGAAAAGGTATGACCA
This sequence comes from Teleiodes luculella, assembly GCA_948473455.1. Classification (NCBI taxonomy): domain Eukaryota; kingdom Metazoa; phylum Arthropoda; class Insecta; order Lepidoptera; family Gelechiidae; genus Teleiodes; species Teleiodes luculella. The sequence continues at coordinate 1,934,782 of OX419608.1, forward strand.
ATCAAGCTTCACCAGACTTGCGGGGGAGTGGAAGACTCTACCCCAAAAAAAGTCATATACCAACGCGTCTAGGGGCGGCTCAAGGGAGCCTCGGACCATGGCCTAGCGCGTTGATATTTAAAAACATTGTGAAGGACCAATAGCAACAATCTACAAAACCTAATCTAAACATGAACCTGAACCTGATCTAATCTAATGTGTGTTAGAGCAACAATCTAATTTGAAGCTCACCTTTAGAGAAACTTCATCAATATCGTCTGATTCGCTTTGATCTTTGTCCCGTTCTTCATAATCATTGTCCAAGTCAGTGTCCCTTTGAGAAGAAGCTGGTATTGTTGGAATGTCTGAAAATATCAAGGATAATATCAGATAGGAAATTTTTCTTCAATAATCTTCAATAATACCAAATAAATTGTTGAAATATGATGTAAAATATGTCCACAAAAAAGTAATGTAAAAGAGTTGAAGAGTAATTGGCGGCCCAATTTCATATTCCATTTCTTTACTTAGAAATAGCCCAGTTCAAATATAAAAAAGGGTATTTATCAACTTGAATCATACATAACAAAATTCTTATTACTCTAAATTCATGCATCTTTTGTAAGGTAAGTTTCTACTAATATATAAATTTGTGTCATAGGCTTATGCAGACATTATCTGTACCTTGTAGGATAAATAAATAGTACTTCTTAATCTCAATACACCATTAACCATTTTATATAATATTAATACTAGCTAGCAATATGCACTTACAAGTATGTGAGGGCGCGGTCTAACCTTACACGTTTGTCACATAAAAATAACTCACCTTCAGTCTTAAGCGGCTGAGGAGCGTCTCCGGAACACGAAGGAAAGTCTTCAGCTTTAGTATCAGGGCTTATAACAAAATCTTCTGCCTGTTCTTCGGTACTCAAAGACTTTTTCAGATCCTTCGTCAAGTCCTCTATTATTTCCTCGTTGGAGTATTGATTCGTACTCTTTAGACGCTCCGACATGGTTGAGGAGGAAGCTACAGGTATGGAGAATACACTAAAACTTGGTTTGAGAAAAAATTTTGGAGATATTCTACGAATTTCACGAAAATTACGTACGGAAACCTATTTACCTTTGTTTGGCATATTTGACATTTTACTTTTTTATATAAAAAATATATATTGATTATGCCGGCTACATACATACGCGTGTCGTGTCGTCGTGTTTGCCAAACAGAGCGAGACGCAGTTATGCGCTAGAGTGAGCACGGTGATATGTGTCCCATTCTAACGCTTAACTGCGTCTCGCTCGGATTGACAAACACGGCACACGTGTGTAGCCGGCTTTAGAAACTAGCTCTATATCCATGCTCTATATGCTAGTGCCATAAAAAAAAGCAGTAACTTGTGCATGTGCCCAAATAGTTTAGCTATTCGACACAAGATGTCGGTAAAAGCTGTAAAAAAATAAATTTATATTTATAATAGAGACGTACCTACTAATGAATGTGGTATTTATCCCTCGGTAATAAACAAACAGATACAGAGATTTTTTCGCATTTATAATATATTATTTTTTAATATAGCATTTATTGTAATAGACTTACAATAATAAAAAAAATATATGTATATAATTTTATATAGGTAGTGGTTATTATACTTAATCTATGTTTTGTATGATGATGTCCCCAGCTCAACTCCAAACAATAAATTAGTTATTGTTGTTATTATAACAAAATGTCAAGCGAACCCGCCGGATGCGAATAGACGACGACAGTTAACGACGTCTCGTTAGGGCCTGATGAGTTTGTTAATTGTTATTTGGCTCAGAATTAGATCTGTGAGTAATCTCAACCACTTACAACAGTCAGATTCAGTCGAGCGATTGGCAGTTCCATTCGCGCACAGAAGATGCAAACGCGCTTTTATAGACATGATACGTTATCAGCCCCCACCGAGGGATCGAGTCTACCCTGAAATCAGGGTGAATAGACCTTAGTCGACCACGCTGGGCGGGTTGGTCACAAACACACAACCTTTGAAACTTCGCAGGTGTGTGCATGTCACGAGATGCATGATTTCCTTAAATTCCTTCACCGTTAGAGCGTCGAATAAACGTGCTTGCAAATGAATTGATGACGCCCCGTAGCCTAGTTGGTAGTACGTCTGCCTACTGAGCACAGGGTCGCGGGTTCGAGTCCCGCCCAGGGCAAACATTCGTGTGATGAGCACTTATGTTTGCCTTGTATCTGGATGTTGTATATTTATATAATATGTATGTATGTATATCGGCTGTCTGGCACCCACAGTACAGGCTCTGCCTAGTTTGGGGTCAGATGGCCGTGTGTGAGATGTCCCATATATTAAAAGAATAAAAAATAAATTCGAAGATCGAAAACTCATTAGGGCTTGAACCCGCTAATTTACGAATGGAAGTCCCTAGCATCTTGGGCACCGACGACGCTGACCTACACACGCACCACGCTACCTGTAGTTCCGTTTACACGCCAAAATTATTGGGTGCTGTGGATTTAATACCTATGCTACTTTTTACCGCGGAAAAATTTATCAATACCATGGGTCGCGGGACCACTTCTAAATAGAGTAGAGCCACGTAGAGCTTCAGGGAGCTTTACCGATATTTTAAACGGGTTAATACCGATCATGGTTATTTCATGGTACCTATAGGTATGCCGTGGAGAGGAACTTTGTTAATTCACGGTGACTACATAAACTAAATTAAGTATAGTTAATAACCGTAAAAATCTAAGAAAGAATGTCCATTTCACCTAACTACGTGAAATAAATGATATTGCTCAGCTCTAGTAAGGTGTCTACTACTCATGAAAATCTGCGATCTCCAGCCATTTCTATTTCTTCCACGTTCTGTGCCGTGTGCTATGTTAATTTTAATTCCTGTTGATGAGCGTATCGCTCCAGCATCTCAATTCGGATTCCGAACAAGTCTTTTTTGACAGTTATTTGTAATTTGTCGGTCTGAGTGCGTTCAGCCGCGAACGAGTGGCATTTCTGTTCTTTTTTTTGTTTCTCTGTCTTTAAACAGATTGCTGGGCGTTAAATGTTGTTAAAATATCTTGTTATTTGTGCAGTGATATATTGGTCTCTTTGTAGATTTTGCTTTACTTTATTTGGATCCTTAAATGTCAGACTTGATAATTATTTGTTAACTTTAAATTTCAGACTAACTTTATTTGGTAAGGATCGCTTTGTCTTACAAAGCCTGACCAAAAAAATAAAAAACCTGCTCCAGGTGTATATTTTTACGACTATGGCAACAATTTCCCATATAAAATTAGTTCCATTGAAATTCTGCAATATGACGCGGTTTTTTATTTCTCTGGTCGGGCATTAGATTTGCCTACATTATAATAAAAAAAAAACAAGTCGCCCACTGCTGCACAAAGGCCTTCCCAAAGGATCTGCAATCCTAGTACACATTGTTGATGACTGCCCACTTTACGCAAAGGTCGTGGACCACCTGTCGAGTGGACGCCGAATGACAAGGCGGAGCTGGATGGGTGCTTGGTAGTAACTATTACAGGTAGGTGCCGGGTCTAATGAGCAATGACATTTAACCACAAAATAAAGAGTTACCAGAAAGTCCACTCCCGCCGTCCTTGAAATTAACGACCGTTCACACGTGACACAACTTTGTCGTGCATCTATTCTTATATGAAGGATTATTTCAATATTGCGGGTTTCTCCTGTTATTTTGTCTGCTAAATAAGCGATTTGTATGTCACATCAAAAATTGTGGTGGTCTTTTTTTTTTTTTTGACCTATGCTTGTGTCGAAAAGGTACGACCAATCAAGCTTCACCGGACTTGATTGTGGTGGTCATCATGGTACGGGTGCAAGATGTTATGTGATTTCCAATCTTCTTGGTCAGTCGGCCGCCCATGGCTTCTGATATGCGTCAACCAACCACACAATCTATGTCGCAGTCAAATAGTTGCAGCCGGTTAATTAAAAATCGTCCCAGATAATTATAATTTGCCTGATTGATAAATGATCAGTCTAGTCATATTTATAGTTGTCGAAGCAGGATAATGGGTCTATTCACATTCACTCTATTCATCTATACTTATTATTTATTATAAGAGGAAAGATTTGATTGTAAACAATGAAATTGGATAGGCTTTCTTTGAACTAATGAACCGATTTTATTATTATTTATATGTTTTATTGTACATTATTACTTAGTTTAGTTGTTGGGTGGGTTAGTTAGTTCGTTTAGGTGCAGAATGTCCAGCGGGTGCAATGTCTAGGTCGCAAAAGGTCCAGGTTGCAAGAGGTCCAGCTTGTAAAATGGTAATAATTTGACATTCTGCATCTAAAGGAAATATAACATAAGCTACTAAAATGAAAGAAAAAAATTAATAGCATTAGTTATATCTTTAGATGCAGGTCTTATAAATACTATTTTACAAGCTGGACCTTTTGCAACCTGGACATTCTGCACCTAAACGGGTTAGTTTAGTACCCACTCGTAAACTCGTAAAGAGTCGCAATAATTATATAGCGGTTCAATAATGCCACCTAGCTGGCAATTATGCGGCGGACGTCGAATTCGATTAGTAATACACAAATTGAACGGTTTGGGCTTTATTTGCATAGTATAGAGTTGGGTACCTAATCAAGTTTTTATTATAGTTTTTTTTTAAATAAGTACGTACATGATGAACAAGCTTGAATTTAATTAAACCAATGCATTCTGAGTAGTTGTCATATTGCGAAGTTGGCATTAGAATGCTATTTATTTCTCTGTGCATTTTAATGTTAAGGTAGGCCGATCCCGGCGGCACTGCAATGCCGGGCCGACCCGTGACGAGAGTGGAGCGAGCCCCGAACTACAAGTCTGGTTACAAAAATCAGTTTAATATACTGGTCCCTCAGTGAGGGAACTTTCAGATATTAAGCTGAAAAGAACAGATACTACACTTTGATCTTAGCCAAAAGGCCGAGAAGCGATAAAGGACGAAAACTACTGCGAGGGGGTCATTTACATGGAAAAAATCTCTATACCGCGATGTAAAACTGACAAACTTATATTTGTAGATAAGAAACAATCAAATCCTTGTAAATTGTTCGTGTAAACTTTCACACAAGCGCAAATAACAAGTTTGTAATGATGGAAACTAACAGCGCCATCTCTTGATATTATGTAGAACTGTATACCTAAAGCAAAAGTTTAGTTTATTATGTCGTCGGCAAATTGTAGAATTCGTCATTTTACAGAACGCTTAGGCATTTTGCGAAAGCGTCATCCTGTAATATCATGCCGAAGGCAAACTGTAGAATGCATTCCTCTTCTCAATAATGCCACCTAATGCCAAGAATATATAAATTATTAATTTAAGTTGCCTACACTCAACTCACGCTCTTACTTCACAGAATTCTCAGAATTGAAATTATTTTAACTTTCACCCCAAACTCATCATTTATTATTATTATATGTCTCAATTTTTTTCAGTTTTGTGTCAATTTTGCATTTTTTAAATAGTTATAGTAGGGTTATACTTAGTAGGACCACTATTTGGTATTCTGTGGTTATAGTTATATTATGAAAATGATTTTAAGATATAATACATATAGATAGTTAGAAGACTGTTCTCGTTAATAGATGCAAATCCACTTCTTTATTTTGCATTATTTCCATTCTACGCATACGTAAACTTAAAAAAACTTTAAACCGTTCTCCTGAAAAATTTACTATTAGCTAGTTAGTGCAATTGTGAACTACGGCATCGATTTATACGTCTCCATTTTCTTCAGTTTATTATAGACTTTTAACTTAACAGCTGTTCCTCGCCAATTTCTTCAAAATGTTTGTGTTAAATTGAAGTGGTAAACTAAAATTAATTACTAATTAATTTACGAAAGTACTTCTTTCCCTAGCTACTTTTTACCCCGGAAAGCTAGATGTAAAATAAATGAATAGTCTTTTATTACCTAATAAAGACTATTCTAACATTTCTAAGCGTTTTTCCAGTCTGTATTCGAAGCACGACATAATAATTTGATAATTCGTGGTTTCGGCTAAGCATCAGGGGTATAAGTAGGTATAACAAACACCCCATACTTAGCCCTAATTCACTGTACTTCGCTTTAGGGTAGGGCAAAACTATCGATATTTGACGCCCCCGTAGCTTAGTTGGTAGACGCTTGCCTTTGAAGTACAGGGTCCCGGGTTTTTATTTTATTTTATTTATTTATTTAGGTACAACATCGAATATATTGTTCATTGACAGTATTTATTATAACTAGATAGTACTAGATACTAATATAAACGACTATTATAAATGTACACAACATTCAAGACAAAAGAGCTAAAATAAAGTTTAATTATACAATACTAGCTTTCTGTCCCGCGGCTCCGCTTTTCCCGCGGTAAAAAGTAGCCTATGTCACTCTCCATCCTTTCAACTAACTCTATGCCAAAATTCAAGTCGATTGGTTGCTCAGTTATATGGCGTGAAGGAAGGACAAACAAACAGATACACTTTCGCATTTATAATATTAGTATCCATTATATCCGTAAGTGAGATCAATAGGAACTAAGTTATTTACATGTCTTGGGTTCGAACCCCGCCCAGGGCAAACATTGGTGTGATGAGCACTTGTGTTAGCCTTGTGTCTAGATGTTGTAAGTATAAAAATATGTGGGGAGTCTGACACACGGCGGCAAACTAGGCAAAGCCTACAGTATGAATTTCAGACAGCTAATATACATACATACCTATACAACATACAACATCCAAATACAAGTGCTCATCAATCATTTGCATGTTTGCCCTGGGCCGGATTCGAACCTGCGACCTTGTGCTTAGAAAGGCAGGCGTACTACCAACTAAGCTACGGGGCCGTGAAATATCGATAGCAATATTATATCGTCATCATCAAAACAACACTGCTATTATTTCGGCCCTGTGGGGTGGGGTGTCTCCCTCGATAAGGCCCTCTTATTTATTACTAATTTTGTTTTGGTTAGCAGTTTGTTAGTTTGTTTGTATTGATTGGTTGGAGATCTTTATACTTGTAATAAATGGAAGATTCCAGTATTATTACTTTTTTAACAACGACTAGTTTTCCGCCGCGGTTAACAGTTTTTCCCGTGGGAATGAGGGATTTTCCCGCGATTAAAGGTAGCCTATGTTACTCAGGGTGAATGTATCTTTCTAATGGTGAAAGAATTTTTGAAATCGGTTCAGTAGTTTTTAAGTTTATTCATTACAAACATACACACATACACACACAAAAATACAAATCCTTTCTCTTTATAATATTAGTATGATAATAATATGATAAATGGAAGTTTCCACTATTATAAATAATTTTATTGACGACTTCATTTAGGTACTTTTACACTATTCGCGAAACTAGTCGACTTGAAACTTTATGTAGGTAGGTATTCGTGTCAAAATTTGTTTCAAATAAAAGTCGAATGAAAACTTCATGATCAATGCGTAATGCTCGTAGAAACGTCATAACAGAATTACACCACGCGTTAGTTTGATGAAATAGCAAAGTAGTACTAGTACTATTATTTATTCTGTGGTAGTACTTACTAGCTCTGCCTAGTTTGGGGCTAGATGGCTGTTGAGTGACATTTCTCATTTTATCAAGAACTAACTGCCCGCCCGCGGCTACGCTCGCGTTGGTTTTCGACTTTTCCCTGTACCATTTCTATCTCTGTACGAAATTTAATTAAAACTTTTCACCCACTCTACCATTTTTCCCGTGGGAATAAAAATTTTTCCCGCGGTAAAAGGTAGCCCTTATCCATGCCCAAAATCTTTTAAATCCCTGTACCAAGTTTCATCGAAAAATTTCCTCCCGCGCTACTATTTTTCCCGTGGGAATGAGATATTTTACCGCACTTTAAGGTAGCCTTAATCCATCTCTAAGATCTATTCTATATCTGTACCAAGTTTCATTGAAAAGCCCGATCTGCCAATTTTCCAGTGGGAATGAGGTATTTTCCTACACTATATATAAAGTAGCCTTTATCCCTCCCTAAAATCTATCATATCTCTGTACAAAGTTTCACCAAAACTTCCCGCGCGACTTACCTTTTTCCCGTGGGAATAAGGTATTTTCCCACGGTGAGAAGTAATCTATATTCTACTCTAAGGTTAAATCTATCTCTGTACCAATCTTCATCAAAACGTAGCTTATATCCATCTCCAAGGTCTATTCTATCATACCCCAACGTCAGATTGGTGATACCAAGTTTCCCTCCCACGGCTCCACCCGCACTTACAGTCATTCCCGTGGGAATTAAGTATTTTCCCGAGCTAAAAAGTAGCCTATGTCCGTCCCCAAGGTCTTTTCTATCTCCATACCAAGTTTCATCAAAATCGGTTTAGTGGTTTTGGCGTGAAAGCGTCACGCAGACAGACAGACAGAGTTACTTTCGCATTTATAATATTATTAAGTATAAAAAATAATAATAATACAATAGTACTAAGTAGTTTATCTTATAAGGTAGGGATTTACAAATCTTCCACTTTACACGCTTATATTTGTGTTTGTATAGAAACTAACTAATTGGACGCACTGAAAATAAACAAATATTTCCGTAATTATTTTGTCTCAATAAATTCAATATGATTTATTTTCGCCTCAAACCAATAAAATAAACAAGCCGCAAAGGGATGAGCACGGTCGCTCAAACCGGAAGGGGCGTGGTTGTCAAATGACAGTCCATTTGCGCTACTTCCGGCGCGGTGGTGTTGCGTTTGCGATCTCCCATCTCCAGTTATTATAGGTACTCTGGTAATAGTACAATACCTACAGGTTGGTATTTTAATTAAAAATATTATATTATAATTTTTAATGTATTTGTCTCATAAATGTGGTGATAGTGACCGCGAGAGCTTAAAATCTTGCGAGTATTCATCAACAGTATTCTTTATCTCACTTTAGTTTGGTGAAATTACATTTATCTCTGACTTTATATTAGTAATTTGTCGTATAGTGATTATTTTAGTAAGAAGACGTAATAAACAAGAGAATTCGACATCTACCGGGATTTCGTGATATGATATCCCTAGGGATTTCGTGAAATCCCTGATGTCCTCATTTCCCTGCGACATATTCAAACTCAACTATTTGTACCTACTGCTAAATTATAAAAGCGAAAGTAATTCTGTCTGTCTTTTTGTTACGCTTTCACACCGAACCGATTTTCAGAAACTTGGTGAAGATATAGAATAGACCTTGTGTAAGGACATAGGCTAACTTTACAAAAGTAGGTACCTCATTCCATTGGATAAAATGTAAGCGCGAGCGGAGCCGCGCTGAAAGCTACTAAATAAAATAATTACGTATTTACGTATTTATGTAAAGTGTTTTCTGACGACTAGAGAAAAAGAAGAAAATAATAATTTACTTACTTTCTTTACTAAATGTACCATTCTGTATAAATAATCGACTTCTTAAGCTCATTCTACACTGGTGGCGTCCTAATGGGCTAATTAATATCAATGTCATCATTTTGTATGAAAACCCCAACGACGAGACGGCGGCGACGGCAGACCCAAGAGTAAAGTGGAAATGCTCTATATAGATAGGTATATTACCAAAGAATAGCTTCGTTTATTTGAAGAGATTTATGGGACGGAAGAAAATGTTATTTTTTTGCTACTTGGCTTATCATACTTAATATTATAAAGAGGAAAGATTTGTATTTTTGTGTCTAAGTATGTTTGTAATGAATAAACTCAAAAACTACTGAACCGATTTAAAAAATTCTTTCACCATTAGAAAGCTACATTCACCCTGAGTAACATAGGCTACTTTTTACCGCGGGAAAATGTTTCATTTCCACGGGAAAAACTGTTAACGCGGGCGGAGTCGCGGCGGAAAGCTAGTCCAGCCGCATGTGTTGGCTACTGTAGGTACGTATAATCACTATTATTAAAAATATTTTAAATTATTAATATTTTAAATAGGTAATTAATAATTAATATTTCAAATATTTTAGATTATATAGATATAATCTTCCGCTTATGTAGGTACTACAGGTCTATTTTTGTGTTTGTAATGTTAAGTAAAATATAAAGCAAGCTGTCCAATCCAATATAATATAGTGTTGGACGAAATTCTTCGTTGGACATTTTGTATTTTGGACATTAGTCGCGCAAAGGACTAATGTCCAAAATACAAATTCACTTATGTTTGTATGAACGAAGAAGGGCAAAAAATTATTTTCAATAATTTTCATACAAAAATCTCTCGCTCGCTTCTATCATATGTTGTCGTATATTTTTAACTCACGCTGTCATCTTCATTTTTATCATCACCATTCTAATAGACTAATTAAGATTACTTTATAATTATGTAGTAATTTTAATTAGTACCTAAACTTGTTAAAAAGAAGCCGTCGTCCTCCTAATAAGGCATAAGTGATGATTGTCCTAATTAAAATTCATATTTGACGGCCCCGTAGCCTAGTTGGTAGTACGCCTGCCTTCGAAGCACAGGGTCGCGGGTTCGAATCCCGCCCAGGGGCAAACATTCGTGTGATGAGCACTTGTCCGCCCACCTCTCTCTTTACTGTCTCGGATCATTTTTTATTTTCATTCTGCCTTCCATTTTCTCCAAGATAATCTGCTTTACCAGATTGTGCTTAAGAACTATGTCCGAAAAAGCTGAGGGTAATTTGTCGGCAGATTGTTGAAAGCCGTGTGGTGATTTTAAGCTCACTTAGATTGGACTCATTGGTTCTCATCGCAGTCCAAGCGAAGTCCAGTTGGTTCTTATAGTAGTAGGTACCTACCTACCTACAATAAAACATTATACTGATACATAATATTTGAAATTCTGTCTATCCGGGTTTATTTTTAACCCTTTTGACAAAAACATCGCGCAACATTATTCTAGGGTTTCAAAATTTTAGTGGTAGTGATGCGACAAGTGTCGATAAGGGTATATCCGAAATATCCGAAAATAATATTTCAGTATATTTTTTTTAATTTCCAAATTAGCCGATGGCTCATTTATTTTACATTTTACTACTACATAATATCCATCAAATAGGTAGGTATATATATTTACCTACAGTAGCGTAACCACAGAATACCAAATAGTAGTCCCTATTATCCCTATCCCCATAAATTAAAGAGTCAACTCCGAATCAACGCCTGGCGGGCGACATTGTAAAAATAAATACCTAATCTCCAAAAAGCATTCTCTCTAGCTGATAATATTGTTTTTTTTTGTAACTATATTTCCCAATCTACTCAACACTATTTTAACCCTTAGCTATAATTCGTCATGCATTTTGTGCGCACTCAACTAGTGACGTGACATGACAGCGATCATTCGATACGTCAGGGTTGCGATTTGAAAATAGAATTATGTTTTTTTTTTCTGGTTTACAAAGCAAAACGATGTCACTGTTTAGAGGGTGTTCAATTACCTACTGCGAAAATGTAAGTGATTCCTTTAAAAATTTTAAAATATGGTAGTGTGATATATTGGTAGGATTTAATAATATTTTTTGTAAAAGTTCCTATTTTCAGTCACCTGAGATAAAATAAATTATCTAAAGTTAAAATAAAACCTACTTGTAGGTAAGGTAATGGATTATTATCAATATCTCTAAAATTGTATTAGGTACGGGTAGGTATTTTTATGTTCTATAATAAAAAATTATCCCAAATAAACAAACAACGTAGACGACTGCTTTATTCTTTGCTACAAATTACCCATGCAAAATGAAAGTTACAAAGTTTTATGGGTAGTTAAATGCATTTCGACCCCAGAGGAATTATCACAAAATGACATCCCGAGATTCCTGACACACTCCGCGATGAAACAAAATTAAGAAAAAAACATTGTCAATTCAAAAGTTTCAACGCTTAGCGTAGACCAATCAGAGCACGCCAAACTGATTGCTGGGCGTGACGACGCTCATTACTTACGCGCCAACCACTTCCGCCAAATTATGAAACTTCGATCTATCTCTCTCTAACATATCGTTAGACTCGAGACAGAGAGGGAAGGAGGATGTTTGATTATGAAAACGCAATTTGGACGGATCGTTGAGTGCGCACAGCGTGTTCTATTTAATTTGATGGCAGTTATGAATAAGTTTATTCTATTAGAGTGGATTTATAGGGGGTGTCCTAATGGAGCGTTTGAATTAATGGCCAAAAATGATATTTGAGCTTTGTTGGTCTCTGCGTTATCGTTGGATAATTTATTTGTTTTAATTTCGTTATACATTTATTCTCAGGCAGTGATTCTTGTTTTATATTTTTAGGGATACGTTTTTTAGGTAACATAGCTAAAATTAGAAATTATTGTACCTATGTAAATTGATCAACCGTGTGGTTGGTTACCAGCTTCGAATTGGACTAACCCAACTCTTCCTGTGGTCATAAAGAAACTTAGCCAGCGAATGGGCAATTGTTTATAATTATGTGAAATCAACAACAATCGCGATCCCTGACACACTTGTCAAGCCTGGAGATTATGAAAACACCTACATTTTCAGAGAGAGCTAAGTAGGCCTGGGGATATTATAGGCTGTGGTAGTAAGTTAATTGTGGAGATCCTTGGGGGAGGCCTTTGTCCAGCAGTGGACGTCATTCGGCTGAGATGATGAGTAAGTTAATATCCTTTTTTTAGTGCTTTGGATAGTAGTAACTGTCTTATTTGGTAGAAGTAGAATAACCTAATGAAATTCAATCCTTGACAGACGAATTTATAAAATGCGGTTTTTATCACTAAATAATTTTTGAGGTAACACCATTGTATTCTTATTTATAGCTACGTAATGATCTATTGTTTCTATTTTATTGTCTTAGTTCCATCGGAATGATATAAAATTCAGCACGCGCGGTCATTCGAGAAGCAAATACAGTTCGTTTGTGAGAAAAGGGGACGAGACTCGACTGGAAATTTTATTGCATCGTCTGACCAAACGAAATGAGCAGACTAATTTACAGCTTAAATATTTACTTATTATTATAAAATTATGTAGGTACCGATTTATGTGACAAAATTGGTAAACTCTAGCTGTATTTTCAAAAGTAGCATCCATGGTCCAAGAAAACAAGGTCTTACAATAATTAGATCACATGACTGACACAAGTACCTACTACGTTAAAAGTGGGGACTGGGGCCTTACTAAGGTAGCAAAAAAAATATTATTTTTTCCTAAAAAAAAATTCAGACCTTATATAGGTAATGTATCAGAATAACCTTCTTAAAGAAATATGAGTCTTCGCAGTCATTCTTCATGGCACAGCCAAATAGCCACAATCAATTTAGGAGGGGGTGGAGGTAGCTTCCAAAACGCTAAATGGCAAGGGGGGGGGGACAAATTGCTCGCTAATGACCAGTGTCGCCGTCGAGAGGACAAGGAGGGTTTAGGCAGGCAAGTTGAAGGGAAATACAAATTTACAATAAGTTAGTAAGTTTTAACTTTATACCCACTTAAACTAAAACTACTACCTACTACTCCCGCTTTTCCTCCTTTTCCTGCCTCTTCTGTCTTCTGCTTTCTTCTTATTCTTATTTTACACATATTGTAGGTAAGTACTTACTCAGTATCTTACTTGTATACTTACTGAGAAAACCTAAAAATTATGGCAATAATGTCATTAGTGTCAGTCTTAATGACTAAAGTTTTACCACAAAATAAGTAGTATAATATCATTGTAAAATATGTCAATTTATCAAGTTTGACTTATTTGATCCATTACTTCTTTTACATAATAATTCAAAATGAACTAGATAAATTCAAAGAATACAGTAGCCAGCACATGTGGCTGGACATGTAGACATTGAGAGAGCGCCCGTATTCCATAGCGGTAGGGGTGAATTTCTTAGTGCGAATGTCCAACCGCATGCGCTGACTTCTGTAGGTAGGTACCTATGTTGTTGTAGTAGATTAATTATTACTTATTTCACTCAATACCTACCTATTTATTAATTAAATAAAAAAAAACACATTCAGGCCCAACTTAGTAATATTTGCACAACAAAATAATGAAGTTGGGTTCGTACTAAGTAAAAAATACGACTTTTATATTTTGTAAAATAATATTATGCTATCTCAAAACCATTTTCTTTAATGTGCCTCAAACTAAACGGAGCACAAACAGATGAGTTTCAACAAACCGCTGACATCCACAAAACATTCTGATCACCACCAATTACCAGCGTACACTCCACAAATATCCCTATTTTCATCTCGTTCTTGCAAGACACAACACACCAATGTTGTCTCTTTTCAACATCATACAAAAGACTTCTTAGCTGGATGATGTAGACGAAAAAGGTTTTGTGCAAAATTTTCCTCAAAGGAAGTTCAACTGTATTTTAAGAGCTATACGTTTTATATTTGACTGTCTGTTAAACAGTACTTTTCTTGAGATTTAAGCCTGGGAAAACAGTCTTTAGCAGTTTTACTTTAGAGTGGCTTTTGACATTAAAAGTAGAGCAAGATAATCCGTCTAAGAATAGACCTAATAGATAATGACAAAAGTATTACAACGGAGGTAATAAAGTTGACATTCGCTCACCGCTATTAATAAAGTAAAACGTTTAGACTACACCCCGTATAGGAGGCGTGGTCAAACAAATGACGTTCAAGTTTGAGTTTCGTTGCGATGTCGCACTGAACGGACGCGTGATGCGTTCCAAAATCGAATTTGAAAAAAAAAGCAATATTTTCCTAATAGTGTAGTGTAGTTTGGCCAATCAAATTTTACAAAAAATTTTAGTGACAAATTTTTGGGTGCAGTGTTATACTTAGTGTTAAAAAATAATACTTTGTTAAATGAAGAATAATTTTTGAAATAAGTGGACTGTTATTGAAACAATAATAATAATTCATAACAAAGTGATTAAAATGGAATCGGAAGTAGTGGAGACTCAAACTCAGAAGAAGCCCAAATCATTTTCAATAGAATCGCTAATAGGAAGCGAAATTAATAGAAAATCACCTGAAATAGACATAGAAAATAACATTTCTGAGAACTCCAGAACTTCAGAAGAAGAAAATAATGAAGGATTAGATAGATTAAATCGGATGCGATATTATTTCAACTCGCCGTTTATCCAAAATGGTGGTTTTCCGTTTTTGCTTGGATATCCTGAGCCGTGGTTGTCGAGGGTTCTAGGAGGCAATCAAGTTGCTCAGCAAGATAGCAGAGAAGAAGAAAAGAGAGACAGCCCCGTCAGTGTAGGAAGTGAAGTGGAGAGTGACACAGGGGAAGATAATACTCAAGGTAACATTTTTGAAACAATTTGTATAAAGAAAGGTAAAATTCTAAACAAAAAAAAGTAAGATTAGGTACTTTTGGTTTATTTGTTCTCATACTTACTTATCGAATAAAAAACACTACCGACAAAAAAAACAGCACTAGTGAAACAATGCAACCAACTTATTGTTTTTGTGTTTGTTATGTGCTGCCTGTTTTGTGTATCAATAAAGTGTTTTCTATCTATCTATGTAATTTGATTTTGCGCGTTTGGCTTTGCTCGGTGTAGGTATTTTCCCATCGGAATGAGGATATTCTCACGTAAAATGTAGCCTATAAATATTCAAAGTCTAATAAACAACCAGTTGTAAAAATAAGTCTAAGCGGCAGTTTTAACTTTCGTTGAATCGCTGTGAAAAGTCCAACACAATGCTCAACATTAGTAATAGGCTAGTTAGCACTGTTGCGGCATCACCTTTAGTTTTTTTTCCGTGGAAGTGTGTCTTTTTCCTAGGAAAAAATACCTATATCTCTAATTGGTTCTTTAATCATCTATGTATACCTATTTGCAAAATCACTTCAAGTTGCTGAGATTCTTTCTACTTAGGATGAAAAATTAATACTTATGATATGACATCAAGGTTATCAGTCGATAATCTTAGCACCCACAAGAAAAGAAGAGGAATAGGGTGAACCTATAGGTACCTAGTTGACAATTTAAGCGAATTTCAAACTATAAAAAAATCAAGAAATCGTACTTGTTTACTGGATAATCGACCTACATATCTGTTGAAACTGTCCTGGTGAATATTGATGTTAATGATTTTCATATGGGTACGGACTGTGATATCAAACTTGAGACAACTAAAATGTAAGTACCAATACATGACTGGCTTTCTTTCAACCAATAGGAAGCGACTACCGAATATCAATTGACGAACGTTACTTTGCCATGATAAAAATAAAACAAAAAAAAAGCACAATAACAATAGGAGATGCGGGTTCAAGTCCCTGCCCAAGATAAATAAAAAAAACAAATAATCAAATCTCTATTGAATCTCTTTATAGTATTAATATTTAATCAATGATTTTCATTTTTCGCTTCGAAAAGATATAGTAGATATAAATACGCTAACAGACGACATCTGTTGAAAAAGCAATAAACTAAAAATAGCATACAATAATTTATTAACCTCATGCAAAAAATATTTTTGTATGCAGGTCAGCTTAAGGTGGTCAGCTAATTGGTAATTACCAGTCATACCTACGATACCTACCATATCAAACCAAGTGTCATTGGTCTTCTCTCACATCACCTCCAAAGAGAGCAGCGGGTCAGAATAAATTTTGTAATGAATATAAAAAGAGGGTTCCTTAATGACAGAAGCAACCTTAAACTGCTGGACAAGTCATGTTTCCAGAACAAGAGATGAAAACCAATGCAGCAGGCCCAAAGAGTTCAAAGAATTTATTTTTTAACTTTTGGATACCTACTACTTACATCACTTTGTCAAATTTTCATTTTCTAGCGAGTTAAAAAACTTGGCTGTCTTCTATGGAGAAGAACACTAAAGAAACTCCACAGGCATTGCATTTTTTAAACATATTTTTACAATTATTATAATTACTAAATAACAATGTTTTGTAAAGTAGATACGATTGAAAAAGCCTGTCCCCTAAGCAACTATTCCCATGGATATTTATCTTCTAAGTAATCTGTTATTTTATAATAGGTGTAGTAAGCCCGTTCGGATATCTACCTCATAAATTCTGATTATTACAATTTACATAAACAATACAATTATGAGTCTTAATATAATTTCCAGGCTTTTATCGATAGTCGATGAATGAGTCGATCTTGGACAGGGCTTTACACTATTTAGTTATATAAATGATCATAATTTCCATTATCCCTCCATTATTTTATTATAGAACTAGCTTTCCGCCCCGCGGCTCCGCCCGCGTTAACAGGGTTTCCCGTGGGAAAGAAGTATTTTACCGCGGTAAAAAGTAGCCTAAGTGTTATTCTGATGTATAAGCTATATTATTGTAAAGTTTCATTAAAATCCGTCCATAGTTCCAAAGATTAGCGTATACAAACAGACAGACAGACAGACGGAATTTTTTTTCAAAACGTATTTTTGTGTTCAGCTACACTCCCTTTGTCACCCACAATCAGATTTTTTAAAAACAAATCAATGTACACAGACACGCCGCCGATTCTTCAGTTTTATCATTTTACAGTTCTAATTTGCAATGTAGCAAACTTAGCCGTCCCATCGACATTCTTGTTGACAAAACGTGGCAGCTGTCACCTCTTCACACCAATTTCGCGCCAAAATCGCTGTCAATATATCCTGCCGATTTCAGAATGTCGAGCAATTTCACGGAACAGATGCGCTTACTATTGTAAGTGGTGTGACATTTTTTGTAGTTTTGAAGTAGGCGACACTAATTGCATTTAGCGAGATTATCAAGGGCTTTTGAAATTACAGAGTTTTTTAGTCGATTCAATAGTTTTGAGCTTTTTCAATTGGGTTGTGCAATATGAAATAAACTACAAACAAACAAAATCTATATCATTATTATTAAATATTAATACTATAGACAGGTTTAATTTGGTTATTTGTTTGTTTTTGGATTGAGTAGGCTCCGAAACTACTGAACCGATTTCAAAAATCATTTCACTGTTGGGAAGCACCACTGTCACGGGAATCATAGGCCATATTATATTTTAAAATAAAATTGGGATCCCTATTAAAACTCCAATAATGTAATCCAAGGTGTGAAAAAATTACCTAAAATACTAATAATTGAATAGGCTCCGAAACTACAGAACGGATTTTGATGTAACTTGGCACCTACAAAGATAGAATAGACTTTAGGAAAAACATAGACTACCTTTTACTGCGGGAAAATTCTTCATTCCCACGGGAATAACTGTTAACGCGGGGTAGTGTAATAATACAACATTAAATAAATAAAAAAAACCCCATGAAACCGTTACTTGATCCTTTCAATTCAACAACTAGAAAAGAGCTGATAATCTTCAAATGGCTGAAGATATTTTCTTGGATTAAAACTAAGAATACTCTTGATTCGATTGTGAGACTTTGCAAAAAAAAAATCAGACGGAAGTTGGCACTAAGATATACGTGGACAATATAGTCGAAAGTAACGAAATTGAGATTTCCCTTATGTCTAAAATCACTGACTGATTGTTCAAGTACCTAATCGATTAATATTAATGTTTCGATCAAAAATGTTGAGAGTTTATACAATACAATACAAAATATTCTTACTCTTCTTTCAACAACAAACAATACAATACAACACAAATATTCTTACTCTTCTTCTTTCTTCTTTTTTTATTTCTTTGTTTATGTATATCGCCTGTCGTTTGAGTGCTTTATTAAATGTACAGAAGCCATCACATGCGGCTGGACACCAGCACTGCGAAATTCACCCCTACCGCTACGGAATACGGGCGCTGGCTACTGTACATGCAGTAATGGCTGCGTACGAGCGATTTAATATTATGTTGTTATTTAAATTTTATATTCATTTTCATTTTCATTTTTCATACGAGTTTAAAGTAGTTTTATAGTTATGTCTATATGTATAGCCAAAATGTCTCACCAGTCATGTGAAAACCATCCAGTACAAAATATTTAACCTAGTTATTGTGCTTGGTAGTAACAATATTTTGAATTTGCGTAACATTTTTAGACATAATGATTTATTTATTTGGTTTCGAATCAAAATCAATTCTTAAAATATCTCGGCCACTACTGGAGATGTTAAAGCCCGACCAAAGAAACAAAAAACCTTGCCATATTGCGGAATTTCAATGGAACTAATTTTATAAGGGAAATTGTTGTCTTAGTCGTAAAATGATTTTTTATTTCTTTGGTCAGGCTTTACATTGTTTGTTAGCAATAGCAACGCATGCAATACAAATATTTAAATTATTCGTTTCCTCAAATGCAACCGCCGCATTTAAATTCAAAAGCATTTCCCAAAAACGGTGTGAAAAATTTAAACCACATCAAAACGTGATTGAGTTTCCATAGTGATGTCCCATCGACGACACTTATCGATAAATATCCGTTTCTAATGAAACTGCATTTTGTTTTCGAACGATTTAACACCGAACTTTATGCGTTCTAAATTTAAAATTTCGTATTCCGATCGCGCGCTTTGGCGAGGGACTTAACGCCTTTACAAACTTAAGTACTGCCGTTGAATAAATCATTTTACTTAAGCATTTTTCACGTTTATTTGATTTGGGAATTGTAAAAGTAAAGTTGTGGGTTTTCCGATTCGTTGCCCGTCGCCGATAGCTGTCAATCGGCGGCGTTCCGCTCGTAACATAAGAATTATATTATATTTGCTAAACTCGTTTTATGGCTGCTTTTCATGGAAATTGCACTTGCTCATTTGAATTTTTAATGTAGTAGACATGCATGGCAGACTAATGCTCCCATGGTAGAGAGATTTTGCCTAAATCCCCAGACAGATGGCTAAGCTAATACAGGTGAAATCTGCTACCCATTCCCTCGGTAATATTCCTTTAGTTCTCTCTTGATTTTTAACCCCCGACGAAAAAGAGGGGTGTTATAAGTTTGACGTGTGTGTCTGTCTATCTGTGTCATCGTAGCTCCTAAACGGATGCACCGATTTTCATCTAGTTTTTTTATTTGCAAGGTGTCATACATTATCGAGAGTGTTATTAGCTATAAGTAATCCAAGAAAATATCTTCAGCCATTTGAAGATTATCAGGTCTTTTCGGACGGTTGGTTCCACCGCTCGGTTCCACTAGTTTTTCTTTACGCATAATACGACACACAAGTTCACACAACGCTCACACTATCCTATCATCATTATCATAATAATATACCTGCGCGAAAGCCTCAAACAAACAATATTATTCATCGTTTCCAAAATATCAAGGCTAAAAATTCTAAAATTCGGAAAAAATGTTTTTTTTTTTTTTTTTTTTTTCTATTTTGGCTATAGGTAACTATTTTTGTTTTTTAGTTTTCTCTAATAAGTCTCTTTGCACCTTACAGCTCTCTGAGATTTTTTTAATTTCATATCTTCATGACCTCTCCAATTATTATTCATAAGAAGGTATAGCAATTTTTTTGTGAAATCGGCGCCTATGCCCTGAGAGAACAAAATAAGACATTTCCAATGTCAAAATCCTCGAACAATAATCCGTTATAAAAGGAAGTGTCAAAACAAACTTCCTATTTAGTTCTCTGTCGGAAGAGATCTGTTGATGGGCGATAAAAAGTGATGGCGGCGGACGCCGCGTCAGCGCTCCGCCTAGCCGCTGTCCGCCGAGATTCGCTCGTAATGACTGCCAGTGACGAAGCACAAAAAACTAGGGGAATCTGCCATTTTATTTTATTTTATTTTTTTTCATTAGGTGTGGTGTGTGCTAAGGGCGCCAACTTAGATTTATATTTTACTACGAGTAGCTTTCCGCCACGGCTTCGCCCGCGTTAACAGATTTTCCTGTGGGAATTAGGTATTTTCCCTCGGTAAAAAGTAGCCTATGTCTTAATCCAGGGTGTCAGGTAACTCCATACAAACATTTTATTAAAATCGCTCCAGCCGTTTAGACGTGAAGAAGTAACAAACATACACACTCACACACTCACAAATTTTCGCCTTTATAATATAGTGTGATTGCACAACACCTGGAATTACAAAATCCAGTTCTTAGCAATAATTAGAGGTCATATTTTTTTTTGTTAAAGTAGTAATTTCTACTATGTAACCTACATTTAACACAATGCGTTTTAATAATGTTAAGCAACTCGTTAGTGATTCGAGTTTGGGACCAGTTCTGTTGATCAGAGAAAGGGCCAAGACTTACAACTTACCTACCGATATAAGGAAACAAGCAAAATGTTTAAAATCACTTTTCTCCCTCAGGAAACGACTCGGAACAAGACCTAGAAGACTCAAGCACGGAACCCAGGGAGACCAGCAAAGCGAGAAGAAGAAGAACAGCGTTTACTTCTGAACAACTTCTAGAACTAGAGAGGGAATTCCATGCGAAGAAGTACCTCAGTCTGACCGAGCGGTCGCAGATAGCGTCGGCATTGAAGCTTAGTGAAGTTCAGGTAGAGTATCCAAATAAAGTGTGGACGTCTGATGATGATGATGATGATCCAAATAAATAAATAAGTATATGGGGACTTCTCGTACACGGCTATCTGACCCCAAACTAGACAGAGACTATACTATGGACATATTATATCAGACAATTGATATACATTAGAAAGAAAGAAAGAAAAACATTTATTCAGCTAATGTTGTGACGCTATACACTTGCAACTTAGTAGTTGCATCTAAAGTAAACTAGTGTAAACAGGCACATCACAGTATGCATTGTGGCACAATAGCGAAAAGGACACGACTCAGCGTATGTCTATCTCGTAAGAGAGAGACGCTGTTTTTCAGTCGCACCTATTTAAATTTATGATCATTACATACATAATTATAGTATTATTAAAATATACAACATCCAGACACAAGTCAAACACAAGTTTCCCATTATACTTACTAATGTTTGCCCTGGGCGAGTTAGGTAGGACACTGAGATCACACTGTGCTTCGAAGACAGGCGCACTATTAAATCAATTAGTGCTAAACAGTATGCAGGCCAAGCGTCCATGGACTGATCGTTGAAGAGAACTTTCGGGAAGGTTAGGCTTGTATCTATCAGTGGATGTTTCGCACATATCAACTACTCCAAATTTGCTATGATTTCCTACATACTATTTTATTTCCAAGAGCCGTCGGAGAATCGGATTAAATGTTTTCGGCCACTCTGCCCATCATTGGACTAATTCGGTTAAGTATCATCAAAGGATAGGCCCTTAAGCGTATTTTGTGTAGCGTATTTAGATATTTCCTCACACCTTATTTAATATCTATCTACTAACAATTTCACTTCTTTGTCTGTCACTAGACACATATTATTCGCTCCATATCCATTAAGACAATCAGTGCGCGGGCGTCGATTTGAATAACGACCTCAATGACAGCAGTTTATATTCAATCGATTGATTGATCAGCTCGATTGTTCACAAGATAGTTGTCTTTCTTACCTACTGATGGGATACAGACAACTATTCGAAAACTAGTTCAGTATAAGCATCCATTTGGTTAGGTTAGGTAATAATGCATCTATCGACCATTTTCCAAACCAAAAAGTTGAATGTTCCTGAATCATAACCACCGAGCATTTCTGCTCTTCGGAAGACACCTAAATTGGTCGATCCCGGTTCCAGGACGCAGTTGTTGTTATTCATACTTTTTCGTATAATGAAGACAAAGTTTGCTCCCCGGGTGGTTATGAATTTTGGTCGTTGTCTTACCAAGTCCAAGGCTTGATCCTCTCAAGTCTAATAATGCTGATATCGAGTTATAATTCCCAGGTCAAGATCTGGTTCCAAAATCGGCGAGCGAAATGGAAGCGGGTGAAAGCTGGACTCGCTTCAGGGTCTCACGGTACCAAGTCCACGGGAACGAAGATCGTGGTGCCAATACCGGTCCACGTGAACCGCTTCGCAGTCAGGACCCAGCACCACCAGATGGAGAAGATGCAGTACAGGGTCGACAGGAGTCAGCCATTACCAGGCGAGTGTTTTTAAACATTTTGACGTCAGCAGAGTATTAAAAAAAGAGAAGCAATATTGTGACCACCGAAGGGTGCCAATGCGAGTAAGCATCCCCAAGGTAGATTTAAGGTAGCTTGGATAGAAGAGATTACTACTGTTGCATTAAAGGCGACTTTCAACTCTTTTAATCTGCTTAATGTCTTTCAGAATTTCCTAAATTTGGTGTCAATAAAGTATGTAGATTTTGGGAACTCACTTTGTGATCTGGTGACGATCGCAGTTCGCCATTGATTGCAGACCAAGCATGGCCGATCGTTGAGGAGATCTTCGGGGGAGGCTTTTATCCAGCAGTCTACAGGCTGAAATGTTATTTATGTTGAAAGCAATAAGCAACTGTTTTGACCATTCCAATCGAAACAGTTTGGAACGCAATTAAAACGAAAAAAAGAGAATTCGAAAAACTAATAAATTATTTCTGTACTAGACCAAAAGTCTAGTAAGTTTGATTCCAGGATTTATTAAGATTTCTTGATTGAGGCATACCTTGATGATAATACTTCTTTTTTTATCCACAGGCAGTTTACTCCAGTCAACCACCTCAGCATTCTGCTCCAAGGTGGATAGCAGACAGGATCCATCCCTCACACCAGTCTACGATTCCAACTTGAGGATTTTAGCGCCCAATTTAGGCCCAACTCTTGGTCAGAACCTCATACCGCCTCTAAGTCAAAACCTTGGTCAAAATAGCGCTCAGAACTTGAGGTTTCAAAATCAGAGACATAGTTAAGATTTGAGAAACAAGGACCACAGTGGAATTGGAGTGAATTATATTGTTTTTTGTGCCATTTCATACGTTGATCCAAAAACTTTCAATTTTTACGTGATTTTGTACTCTAGGTACTAGCTATCTTTTAGGTCTATTAGGAAATTTTAAAAATCTAAGTTAATATTTTTTATGAGTAAGACTGTATAAACAGTAATTTTCCTAGAGTTTCTTAATCTCACTCCAATTCTTGCAAATAAATTTATAGTTTGATAAATTAGTCGTTAGTAATAATTAAAATAAGATTGCCTAAATATTATTATTGATAATAATTATCATATTAAGTATTAAAATTAAATCGTGTGATAAATTTAATAATGCTTTTTATTTTGATTCATTACCGTAATATAGTACCGTCGGTACTTTTACAAAACTCGACAAGAAGCAATTCTAGGTTACTCCGTTACTTATAATATCTGAACGGATTTAGATAAAATCAAGATGATATAAATATCTATGGATTTAACGGCAGAAAAGTTTTATTAAAAAAAAAGTTTTCTGGGTCTGTCGTCATCGGCAAAAAGGAACCTACCAACTTTTTTTCTAAAAATCTCCAGTACTATATTATATATTTTTCCAATAATAAACTATAAACTGTGGTCACCCTAAGTCCCCCAAAAGTGCTTTCGGCCAAACAATAAAGCTAGCGATCTTTCATTGCTATTGTCCGAATGTCAAAGGGCGATCGTTTACAGTACGACTACTCTACTGCTCATTTCGTTAGCTGTTTTTGACAGCTCAGTGACGAAATGACAGTGGTGTGACAGTTGTAGATAGTTGCATAGACTTTTTTACTTTTCCTTTTTTGTGTCAATTACAACAGCAAACAAAAATTTCTACTTCTATGATTACAACTGCCTCTAACAGTCCACGGTTGGGCTAAAGTCTCTAGGTTAGTCTGAAAATAGTGTCTTATACGCTCATTGCAAGCAATTTGGAGTTCACAGTTGGTTCTGGTTAAATTAAATATATCTTCAGTCGTCTCGTACGAAACGAAACCCACGTGCTCTGTGGTGGACAGACAAAGCCCTTAAAGTTTGGATTTGTGTCAATATCCACGAATCTTGTGGCATGACGTCATCATATTTGTATTAGCAGTTCTTATTATATTATACAGTAGCTTTTAGTCCTACCTAAATAAATATACAACTACTTATCTTTTACACAGCTTTCCAAATTGGTCTCAAAATACGACGTTGGACCTTTTGTCAAACGGGAGGGGAATAAAAATATTATTGAATGGACACGCCCCCAAACAATTTAGTTCGGAGTTGGGTAGGGTGACCAAGATATCCGTTTATATAGGACAAAATAGTGCGTATGGATAAGCAGAGGTTTGTAGATGATCAAAATAAAATTGACTTAGGTACGTAAGTAATAGATAATTCATGTGAGAATTGAAATATTATAAAAAGCATCGGAAGTAACGAAAAGCAAAACAAATTATACTTATCCAAGTATTTAGGTGAGATGTAGTGAAAATTTTGTTTGCTAATAACCTTCAGACTTTTTTCAAACTACTTAGTTTACTACCTTATGAGCCCAATTAGACTGTTAGTGAAAACTGAAAACCAATTATTTTTTTAAGCTTTAGTTAGCTCCGATCGCCATACTAGCCTTGCGTAGTTTGCCTGGATTATAGGTCTTTCTTAACTAGTGCAAACGAGTGTTTGATTTATTATTTTAGTCTCTACATAGTAATCTACAAGCGATAGCTACTGGTGCAGTATATTTGCAGCAGATGTGCAGTTAATAGCTATATTGTGTCGCTAATCTGTGGGCGGGGCGCAATGGGTGTGATACAGTATGACTGATTGAAGGTGAGTCTGCAGAGCAAGGAGTTTCAGTGGTGTAAAAAAAATATCAATAATTTTTGCCCGGTTGCCTGGAGGAGATTGCTACTTTAGGAATAAGGCCTATTGGCTTCTTATTTCACTCTTTAAAATTGTATTAGTACTATTCATTTCTGCCCCCGTCATGCAGTGCTATGACAAAAGTTTGTCGCACATTTAACTGTCAAAAAGACAGACGGACGGAGAAACACGCGAGTGAAAGAAAAGGGTTCCGTTTTTGTTTTTGAGGTTCCAATCAATTTTTACAATGCCTCGAGGAATGACGAGTCGCGACTTGTTGTGTCCGTGAGATTCTTGCCTACTCATTCTAGATTTCAATGTATGGGCAAAACGGCAAAATTTATAATTTTAATTTATTGCTGCTATGTGATACCTATATACGAGTATATTAAAATACACGACTCTCCCTCCCCCCCCGCAATCCGTTTCACCCCTCCCCCCCTTGAAAAGTTTCCCATTTTACAGATTTTCTCAATTTTCAGGAAAACTATACAAGCTAGGACAAAATGGTCAAAGACGGAATTATTTATCAATAAATTACCTACAACTAAATACTAACACTCATTTCAATACCATTTATAGTTTCCAAGCTATGGTGCATCAAAGATGACTAAAAATTGATAACCAGCAAATAATCACACTTAGTAGAGTATTTAGTGCAAAAAACAGTTGAAATTGGACCAGTTAATGAAACTTGGCATGGTTATAGAATAGCGTCGGTGCGCTTGCCACTCCTTATATGTGCAAAATCACAACTTTTCAGGAGAGACAAAAAACTGTTTTTCTTTTTAACAGAAAGGTTTACAAAAATTGTGATAATAAGGAAAAATAGTTTAAAATATAGTCGATCACAGCATCCATCGTCACTTTATTTTAGAACATCGGTTTAACTGCTACACTGATTTTTGTTGTTTTTATGCACATATCATGTTTGGTTTGGCCTTATTTTCACCCTGTACATTGACGTAAGTGTATTTGAATAATAAAATACTGATAATATGACTGATAAATTTGCCAAAACTGACCAATTGAGGACTTTAAATTAAACTACACTTCCAAATTTTAATAACTAAATCAATAAATTACTTTGCTTAATACTGTCTGTCTGTCTAACGGCCTGTGTGTGATCATTCACTGCTGAAAACAAACCTCATCCAAGGCACGATACATGACCCTTTCTTGTGCAATCAGTACAAATTAACTCATATCAAATGCAAATTTGATATTAATTTATACTGATTATCTATTATTCCACCCCATCTAGCTGTAAGGAGAGAGGTGGTGACCAGCTCACTACCGTTTTTTTTATTTATTTCCTCCCATCTTGCAGCCAACGTCCAAAAGCCCACACCGTGGAACATCTTATATGTGGATGACGTGATTCTTATTTCTAAAAATCATCAAGAGATACAGGAGAGTCTCAATAAATGGACAAACTGTCTCGAAGATAATAGGCTGCGTATCAGCAGAACAAAAACAGAATACATGATCTGCGACTTTGGTTCTACTTATACCTGTGTAGCCAATGATCATCTAACTGTAGACAACACTGAACTCCCAAGAGTAAAATCCTTTAAGTACCTTGGTTCAGTAATCTGGGAAGATGATGCGATTGACACGGATGTCGCTCACAGAGACTGCAGCTGTGACGCTAGGATGGTAAAGAGAAGGATGATTGGTATCAGGACAAAAGGCAAGGCAGGCAGGCAGGCAGGTATACAAAACTGCAGTGAGGCCAGCAATGCTCTATGGTAGCGAGCGAAGCCTGGCCAACAAAAATATGTCACAAACTTTTATTCCACACGGGAGAAATGCGGATGCTGCGGTGGTTTGGAGTAGTCACGCTAAAAGACAAATACGCAACGAGTATGTCCGCGCAAGTTTTAAAATCGCGCCTATTGCTGACAAACTAGCTGAGTGTAGGCTGAGATGGAATAATCACGCCATGCGAAGGCCGGAGGATCATATAGTGAAGAAATGCCTAATCATGGATACGAAAAGGAGAAGAAGAGGAAGACCTTTAGCCTTGTGGATGACTAAGGTTCAAAGGGACATGAAAGTTCTTAACTTAGAAAAAGAAGACGCTCTCAACAAAACAACCTGGAGATTCAGCATTAGGGAAGCCGACCCCGTTAATCGGGAAAAGGCGAGGAGGAAGAAAAGGAGGGATATTATCCATCAGAGAGACTTTTCTAGCCATCTCTGTAACTATTGGGATAAAAAATAGATACGAGTATGAACCTAGTCCCACTGTCAGTAGCTTCTTTTCGGCGCGTATGTCATTTTCGTCTTCAGGATTAACGGCATGCATGATCGGACCTAAAAGTTTAGGGTCCTGAGCCCATAGTACCCATTCCTTCAGGTCATCTAGGTGTGGTAATGTGTTAGTTTTACTACAACATAATAAATTTATACTTTACTGCGACATTGTAAGTAGGCCACATGCGCGTATTGAAGGAAATGTTGATTAGACAAATTAGATATAATATTTTATAATTACTTCACTTGAGCTTGTACCTTAAACGAATAAACATGCTCTTATAAATCTTCCCTCTTTAATTAATGACAACACCCAAGATGTTCATCACCCTCAGTACTGCTACCTCCGGCCAATATATGATATGGCGACCTTAGCCAGCTTACCTGCGAGCTTCGTGTGTTACCTCTGAAATATGATAAGAAGATCAACTTTGCGGCCATCGTCCATTTACTTCATCATCAATGATTCTTAAGAAATGGAAGTAACATCAAATATAATAGAAAAAAGAAGAAAGTAATAAGAAGAAACCTTACAGAAGAATATTAAGAAGAAAACCCTTACAGAAGACAACAAGAGAGGACGACAAATCGTATAGAAGAAAGAAGAAACCTTACAGAAGAATATTAAGAAGAAACCCCTTACAGAAGACAGCAAGAGAGAAGACGACAAATCGTAAAGAAGAAAGAAGATATCACTGAGAAGAAACATTACAGAAGAATTTTAAGAAGAAAAACCTTACAGAAGAATTATATGAAGAAAAAACCTTACAGAAGACAGCAAGAGAGAAGAGAGAAGCGTACGAGCGGTGTCCAGGGATAACCCGGCCCACGGAGTCCAGGGAATAGCCCGGCCCACCCAGCAATCAGCGCAGCCCACTCCTTTACGCCAGCAACGCGGTATGGCTCAAGAGGACATTGACCTAATGCGAGCGACAACGGTGCAAACATGAGGTTTCACATTTCAAATTAATAACAAGTAAGTGTATTTTACTGTAATCGAATGGACCAAGTAGAATAAATATTATTATTGCTTATTTTTATGCCTTTTAAACCTATGCAACTTATTTTAAAATTAGATTTTTTACAGTTATGAAATCAGAATTATTTACAATTTTGTGTGGATTGCGTTATTTAAGAGAATACATAATTAAATTAGGGCCAGAACGACGTAGTACTAAATTAGCTTACGCAAAATATCTAGAATCAAAGGATTTATATTTAGAGTTTGAGCGTATTGTGCCACAGTTGAACAGTTTGGTTCAGAGCCCTGAGATAAGCGATGATGAATTTGAAATTTTACGTAGTTACGCAGATGAAATAAAAACCTTAAGGAATGAAATCTCAAAGTTAGTAACTTATAGGCCAAGCTCCCAAGAATCAGCAGAAAGTGAGCCAGAAAGTAGTGGTAGTAATACAGGTAGTAAGGGACCAAAAACGGAAGTAAATATGGGTTCTAATTTCGATATAAAAACGGCTATTGCCTTGTTGCCGGTCATGAATGGACAGGAGGACGTGACTGCGCAGCTGATAGATGCTTTACAGCTCTACAGCACTATGCTCAAGGACGAGTCCAAACAAGATTTAATTAATTTCGTCCTTAAAACAAGATTATCGCAAAGTGCGAAACTGAGATTAAAGTCAGCTTACGCCACAGTAAATGATTTAATAGTAGATATGAAAAAGCATTTAATACAGAAGAAATCGGCAGTTTCACTTCACTCGCAGCTTGTGCATTCAAGACAAGGCGAGAAATCAATAGATAGCTTTGGTGCAGAGTTAGAACAACTTTTTGTTAACCTCACATTAGCCCAAGCCGACGGAGATGACAATAGTTTCAAAATACTCCGTCCCATTAATGAAAAACTTGCATTAAAAAGATTTGCAGATGGTTTATCTAATCCGCGACTTAGCACAATAATCGCGTCGCGTAATTTTGAATCCCTTCCCGAAGCGATTAGGGCCGCGATTGACGAGCAAACTCTCGCTGCGCCGCCGCCGCCTCCAATACATAACCAAGTGTTTAATTATAATAAATACAATAGAGAAAGAAATGCTAATCCACGATATGGACAATATAGTAAAGTTCGGGGCGTTCAACCAGAAGCCAGCAATGGATATCGTCAGGGTTTCAGGAGATATAACCAGTCACTAAACAATTCGAATAATGAACAGTTTAATAGGTCACGTGGTCAGTGGCGTGGTGGCACACAGAGACGCATGTGGTCGCGCCCGCCCCAAGTTCATCAGGTGGAGACTGACAATGACAACCCAGCCTCGGAGGAGGTCGTGAATCCACCAAATACCAGTCAGTTTTTTCGAGACCAAAGCGAGTAATCATGTATTAAATTATAATACAACCAATTATGTAACATTACCATTACACAATTCAAACAGTAAATTGAAACTTTTAGTCGATAGCGGAGCGAGTTTGTGTGTATTAAAACATGAATGGCTATCTCAGTACAGTCATTTACTTAGGCAACTCACCTATGACAATATAACTATAAAAGGTGTGAGTGGAAAACTAAAATCAGAAGGTTATATTTTTCTAAATTTTAACTACGAAGGACAGTTAGTAACAGAGAAATTCTATGTTTTTAAGGGAATGTCATGTGCAGTAGATGGGATTTTAGGTGACAATTTTTTTTCAAAGTATAAGGCAGTTATAGATTATCAAAATAATACTTTAAAGTTAAGAAATGATGAAACTAATATTTACGTACCTATAAATCGCAATCATAATTTATACAAACATATGATTCCTGCTCGATGTGAATGTATCAAATATCTCCCTACGAGACAGAGCGGCGATTGCGTTACATTGGCTAAAGAAATACTAGAAGGAGTGTTTATTGCAGGCTTAATCACAAAGTCGCAAGACGGGAAAATCCCAATTAGAATATTGAATACTACGGATCAAGACGTAGAGATTGATTTCACAGATTTAGAAATAATAGATTTAAATAACTTTGATATATGTCACTTCGAAAAAGAAAATAATAAAGTTAGCAGAGTCAAATCATTACTAAAATTACTAGATATAGATTATTTAAATAGTGAAGATAGGTTGCACATCGAACAAATTTGTGCGAAGTACTCTGACATTTTCCATCTTCCAGGTGACAAATTGACGACCACAAATTTAATGGAACACACCATCAAACTAAAAAATAATACGAATCCCGTATATGTAAAACCTTATAGGATTCCGCATGCACTTAAGTCAGAAATAAAAACACAAGTGCACAACATGATAGAAAATGACATCATAGAGGAATGTAGTTCAGAGTGGTCTAGTCCAGTTTTACTAGTACCAAAAAAGACGGATAAAACGAATGAGAAAAAATGGAGACTTGTCATTGATTATCGCCAGTTAAATAACGAAATAGCAGACGACAAGTTTCCCCTTCCGAATATTACGGATATATTAGATGCTCTCTCAGGCAGTATTTATTTTTCCAAGCTAGATCTTTCACAAGGTTACTATCAGATGACTTTAGACAAACAATCTAGAAAATATACCTACAGCCTTTACCACCGATAAAATGTATCAATTCAAGCGCTGTCCGATGGGATTAAAAACATCACCAAGCGTATTTTCTAGGATGATGACAGTAGCTATGTCTGGTATTAATTATAATCAAGCCTTTGTATACTTAGACGATTTAGTAGTAATAGGTAAATCAATTGACGATCATGCTAAAAATTTAATCTCCGTTTTTAATAGATTGCGAAATGTTAATTTAAAATTGAATCCACATAAATGTGAATTTTTGCGTACAGAAATTGTTTATTTGGGTCACAAAATAACAAACGAAGGTATAATACCGGACCCGAGTAAAGTCGCTACATTGCATAAATACCCAATGCCAAAAAGCACTGACGAGGTTAAACGTTTTGTTGCATTTGCGAATTATTATAGACGATTTATACCATCTTTTGCAAGAATCGCACTTCCGTTGAATAAGCTAAGTAAAAAAAATGTAAAATTTGAGTGGAATCAAGATTGTCAGAATGCTTTTGAAACACTTAGAAATTGTTTAGTACAACCACCAGTTTTAGCTTATCCCGATTTTTCAGAAAAAAATATTTTTCGCTTACAAACAGACGCATCAAAACAAGGTTTAGGTGCTATACTTTCAAACAGCAATGGACAGGTAGTAGCGTACGCAAGTCGTGGGTTGTCACCGGCTGAAAGTAGATATCCCGTTATTGATTTAGAATTACTAGCTATAGTATGGGCAATTAAGCATTATAGGCCCTATTTATACGGAAGAAAGTTTAAAATATATACAGACCATCGTCCATTAGTTTACTTATTCGGCATGAAAGATCCTTCCAGTCGTTTGACGAAGTACAGGCTTTACTTAGAGGAGTATGACTTTGAAGTCGAGTACGTTCCAGGTCGAAACAACTCAGCTGCAGACGCATTGAGTCGACTGCCAAACGGAATATTAACATCGAATAATTTGAAAGAAATGCGAGAAATGGTTGTATCTGTCATGACGCGAGCTCAGCACCGTAATTTATTACAAAATCCTGATAGTTCTAGGCAGAGTGCTACAACAGCAAGGATTGACCAATCTCTTGCTGTAGAAGTTCTGAAAAAACCAGACGATGTAATAGAGCTGCTATTTTCAACTAACTATGATGGGGACACGACTCAAGCACAAGAAGTCGTACGAAGAAAATATTGTGCATTCTTACCCACTAAATCAGCTATCTATCTAAATACCCGATCATTATCAACCCCGCAGGTGTTAGTGAGGGATTTAGACTTGTTGTGTAGTAAGCTGAATATAAATGAATTGCTCATTATTAAAAATAGGAAAAACGAGCACTATATAAAAATACTTGCAAGTAATATTAAAATGATGGGTATGAATTTAAAGTTATTGGTAACAAAAGTATGAGGAGTATAACCAGCCACTATGCTTAGCGTTCGTGGACTATGAGAAGGCCTTCGATTCGATTGAGACTTGGGCAGTGCTGCGGTCTCTTCAGAGGTGCCAAATCGACTACCGATATATTGAGGTGCTCAAGTGTTTGTATGAGAACGCCACCATGTCTGTCCGGCTCCAGGATCAGAACTCCAGACCAATCCAACTGCAGCGGGGTGTGAGACAGGGAGACGTTATTTCTCCGAAACTGTTCACCGCTGCAATGGAGGATGTCTTTAAGCTTCTGAACTGGGAAGGACATGGCATCAATATCAATGGCGAGTACATCTCTCACCTTCGGTTTGCCGATGATATCGTAGTCATGGCTGAGACCTTGGAGGACCTCGGCACAATGCTCGATGACCTTAACAGAGTCTCCCAACAAGTGGGTCTTAAGATGAACATGGAGAAGACAAAAGTCATGTCGAACTCCCATGTAGTACCCACTCCAATAAAAGTTGGGGACTCATCTCTCGAAGTTGTAGATCATTACGTCTACCTGGGACAAACAGTCCAATTAGGTAGATCCAACTTCGAGAAGGAGGTTAATCGTCGAATCCAACTCGGCTGGGCAGCGTTCGGGAAGCTGCGCAATATCTTTTCGTCCCAAATACCGCAGTGTCTCAAGTCAAAAGTCTTTGACCAATGTGTGTTGCCAGTGATGACTTATGGATCCGAGACGTGGTCGCTTACAATGGGCCTCATAAGAAGGCTTAAAGTCACCCAAAGAGCGATGGAGAGGGCTATGCTTGGAGTTTCCTTGCGTGATCGAATCAGAAATGATGAGATCCGTAGGCGAACCAGAGTCACCGACATAGCCCGAAAAATCGCTAAGCTTAAGTGGCAGTGGGCTGGGCACATTGCGCGTAGAACCGACGGCCGTTGGGGCAAAAAGGTTCTCGAATGGCGACCGCGCGCCGGAAGACGTAGCGTGGGCAGGCCCCCCACAAGGTGGACCGACGATCTGGTGAGGGTCGCGGGAAGCCGCTGGATGCGGGCAGCGCAGGACCGATCGTCGTGGAGATCTTTGGGGGAGGCCTTTGTCCAGCAGTGGACGTCTTTCGGCTGAAATGATGAAAATGATGATGGTAACAAAAGAAGTAACAAAAATTATAGATAAAGATGAAAAGAGAGTAATCTTAAATGATTTTCATTTACTACCTACTAGTGGTCATGCAGGAGTAAATCGAATGTTATGTAATATTAAAAGACAATATTTTTGGTCTGGCATGACTAATGATGTAACGCAATATGTAGCAAAGTGTAAGCATTGCCAATTAAATAAACATACAAATCATCAGGTAAAAGAGCCGATGGTTATTACATCTACAGCGAGTTGCGCTTTTGAACGTATTAGTTTGGATATTGTGGGTCCTTTACCACCAAGTGATGACCATAAGTATATACTGACTTTGCAGTGTGACCTATCTAAGTTTGTTGAAGCTTACCCATTGCAAAGAAAGGATACAGAAACTGTAGCTAGAGCTTTCGTTGACAATTTCATTTTAAGATATGGCGTACCTAGGTATATTATTACTGATAAGGGTACGGAGTTTATGTCGACAGTCATGGTAGACATATGTAATTTATTGCACATAAACAAATTAAATTCAACGTCGTATCACCATGAAACCATAGGAGCCTTAGAAAATACACATAAGAATCTTGGTGCTTATCTTAGGATTCAGTGCGAGGAAAATAAGAGTAACTGGAGTAGCTGGTTACCTTATTGGTGTTTCTGTTTTAACACCACTGTTCACACTGAGACGAAATACGCTCCTTATGAGTTAGTTTTTGGTAAACAATGTGTTTTACCTAGTAGTTTAACTAGAGAAATCAACCCTCTCTACAATTACGACGATTATCCTAAGGAAATGAAATACCGACTGCAAAAAGCTCAGGAAGAAGCAAAAAATAATTTGTTGTTTAAAAAGTATAATAGAAAATTAGTTTATGATAGAAATAGTAATCCTATAACATACAAAAAAGGTGATTTTATATTAATAAAAAACCAAGTAGGGGATAAATTAGATAGTGTATATAACGGTCCATTCGAAGTTATAGAAGACTTATCACCAAATGTTAAAGTTCTGAAAAATGGTAAAGAATATACGATACATAAAAATAATACTAAAATGTTTAAAGGGTAGTATTTAAGTTCTTTATGTTTTATATTATATCAAACAAATTTAATTTAATGAGTTTATATATAAAAAGGGTTTTAATTAAAATGAAATGAAAAAAAAAATGTTTTGTAAGAATATACTGTAAATCAACGTTTCCTTTAATAACATTTTTTTTTTCTTTTGAAGACCGGGGGTGAAGTGTGGTCTTTTTCGGGGGAGTTGTGGTAATGTGTTAGTTTTACTACAACATAATAAATTTATACTTTACTGCGACATTGTAAGTAGGCCACATGCGCGTATTGAAGGAAATGTTGATTAGACAAATTAGATATAATATTTTATAATTACTTCACTTGAGCTTGTACCTTAAACGAATAAACATGCTCTTATAAATCTTCCCTCTTTAATTAATGACAACACCCAAGATGTTCATCACCCTCAGTACTGCTACCTCCGGCCAATATATGATATAGGTACGCGAAATGCTTAGATTGCACCAGGAATCAGCATGGCAGCTACTGGGCTGAACACCGAGACTGTAGGCAAGCCAGCAGACATTACCTGTAATAAATCACCAGCTAACACGCATCCTGCTCAGTTTGAGGAAGGCTCAACTACTAATCATAACCAGCGTAATAACAGGTGATTCCTTGAAACATCTGTTCACTATAGGTCTCACGGATAGCCCACTATGCAGAAGATTAATGGGGGCGGAAGAGACGGAGGCCCACGTGCTCTTGGAGTGCCAGGAAATAGCCACGTACCGGGATAACCACCTCGGAACACAGGGGCCGATCCCCGAGGCCCTTAGGGAGGTCGAAGGCCTGCTGAGGTACTTCAAGGAGATGGAATGGCTCGAGCAGCAATCCTACCCATGCGAAAAAAAGTCGTGTTACACATATAATTGTGGAAATAGGCCCGCCTTTACCATTACCATGCACGAAAGGCTATTTGTTATGCAGCCTCTGAAAGATGCCGAGCCAAATTAAATCCTCTTATCGGTTTAATCCTGGAAGTTTATTCTATCCAACTGGTTATACCTACTTAACCTTAGAAAACGCTTTAAGAAGTACTACATCGATAGTAATCTATCAAGACATGACGTTAGCTAACGTCTTCTTCAAATCCTTGCAAACCACTTACCTATTCATCAGTAAGACCATACTACGACCGCCAAACCACTACTAAGCGTGCGTCAACAAACCAATTATTTGGTACAACTATAACAAGGTCTCTCCGGCAGCCCCGCTGTTCTAGCTGTGCATGAGGTCGTGATCACCTGTCAGTAGCCGAATTGCTGTTCATTCTAGCAAGACCATCACATTCACATAGGATATGTAACTGAGAGTGTCCTCTTCGTCCGCACAGTATCTACAGTAAGGGTTTTCTGATAAGCCCATTCTGTTAATGTGCTTTTTGAGGTTACAATGCCTCGTAAGAGCTCTATGAGTATACAGATACTTACTCAACCGGTCGAGTTTCAGTGTTTCAGTTGGTGATTAGGGCAGGAAACCTGGAATTAGCTATTTGGAGTGTACGAGTCAAGCTGATTCCAGCCAGACGTTGTGTCAGTTGTGTGCTTTGTGAATTTCCCAATTCACCAGTTGGCGTCTTGAGCCGGACTTAGGCACCCAGATCGTGGGCTCCGGTCCAATGGGTCGGGCGCTGCCCTTACCAGCTCATTGGTCACCTCGTTTCCCCGATTCGTAAGTGTTCAGGCACCCAGCTTAACAGGTAGTAATCA
The DNA here is from genome assembly GCA_948473455.1 of Teleiodes luculella. Lineage (NCBI taxonomy): Eukaryota > Metazoa > Arthropoda > Insecta > Lepidoptera > Gelechiidae > Teleiodes > Teleiodes luculella. The sequence goes on from OX419608.1 coordinate 1,971,382, forward strand.
AAATCCCCCCAAAAGCTGTTAAATTGTATCATGCTTGAAGGTAAAATTCAACTCAACAAGTTATTTTTCTCTAGAGAGGACGATAAAATCCAGTTAGAAAATAACAGCAGAACACTAATGTAAAATAATAAACTTAGTGGCTGTCGGAACAGTCGGATTTTCGTTGGACAGTAAGAAGAAATCACCCACTTAACCACCCAAGGTAGTAAGGCCCCAACAAGATGGACCGATAAAGTGCGTACAGTTCAAGGACACGCCCGGTTATACTGAAGATTCTTGCAAAGAGGTTTATTATTTAGACATATTTTGACTAAAATGATTATTACAATGACTAATTTACGTAAATAAACAAAAGAAACTTCTTAAAATTATTATAAAATTTTGGTCCTTTCCTGATAAGTGCAAAAAATACTCTTAAAAACTTGATATAACTTTATTGCAATGTGCGACACATGTCAGATTTTTCTAAAATGTATTTTTACATATAAGATTTGGAATTTTCGTTTCTAGGCTGAATTTGCACAAACTGATAATGGCATTAGATGCGCCGTGAAAAACTGAGTCCAAAAGTTAAATAAAAATTTTTTGGTAAAATTGCACATATAAGGTTCGGCAAGCGCACCGACGATAGGTAGTTCTGAGTAGAAATCCACCGGGACCCATGACTGGTACCCCCTCTGAAGCCGGGGGGAGGGGGGTGAATGTGGGTTTTGCCGCACTTCTTGTTGACGCTTATATCTCTAAAACCGTATGTACTATGACAAGTTTGGTATCATTTTCGGATAACTCGTTAACGTAGAATTCATTTTTGGAATTATAAAATAGGGTTGCCATATAAAAAAACTAAATTATAGGACAAAATTCGCAAAACACGAATGACATTTTTCCACATAAACGTCGTTTACTTTTCCCATGGGAATGGTATCGATATAAAAAAAATATGGTCGGGTAGCAGCGTTCACGGGCTTTACAAATATATAACTTTTATGACACTTTCTTGATAAAAAATGGGTTAAAAAAAATAAAATTGCATGCGTGGCAGACAAAGGTATACACATGGAACTAGCTGCAAGACCAAATTAGTCCCAAAACAGTGGTATTAAGGGGTGATAATGTATGGCAGAAATGTTGTGGGTATTACAAAACCTTCCAAACAAATAAGAGATGTAGAACATCAGGTCAGAATGGAAAGTTAGAGCGGCCGGAACAAACGGTAGGAGATTTAGAGGTGGCGCCGTAGTAAAACTTATTGGAAACCTTGGTCAGACTTTAAAGATGTGGATGTGTCAAAGCTGGATTGCGTTGTTCCACCATGTGCAACCATTGCCAGGGCCTAAGTTGTTTCAACAAGTCTTTAGAAGATAATGATGATGATACTGATTTTTGTTAGCTATTAAGTACTTACTATATAAAAAATAAATAAAAAATGTTTATTTTGTTTAGATAAACGCATTTCTTGTAAAAAATAATAAATATTGTTGTTGCTTTTCTATATTATGTTTTATTTCCGCTAAGCGCACATTTTTAGTAAACTTTGATGCACCATAGCTTTGAAACTATAAATCGTATCAAAACGAATGTTAGGACTTATTGGTAGGCAGTTTATTGACAAATAATTCTGTCTTTGACCATTTTGTCCTAGCTTGTACAGTTTTCCTGAAAATTGAGAAAATCTGTAAAATGGGACACTTTTTAAGGGGGGGAGGGGTGAAACGGATTGCGGGGGGGGGCGGAAGAGTCATGTATTTTAATATACTCGTATATAGGTATCACATAGCAGCAATAAATTAAAATTATAAATTTTGCCGCAAAAAAATTTAGAATGAATACATTAATAGGGAAGTGGGCGTTCACGGAATAGGACGTTGGGTGCCGGATTGAACAAGTCTCTTCGTGGTGTCTTTCATTCGGCGAGGAGATCGCGATTAAGAAGGTGGAGATGGGTAAAGTGTATTCATATAGTGGAATATCTATCTTGTAATTGTAAACAAATTGCTCACTGAAAAGACTATAGACTAGACTAGACTATAATATCTCATTGGTTTATCTTAATTTGAATCATCAAGTGTCTAATAGTCAGTTCTAGTTATACGTAGTTATTTTACTATCTCATCGCAAGATGGTTATGGGACATCTCACTCACGGCCATCTGAACCCATTCTAGGCAGAGCCTGTACTATGGGTGTCAGATAGCTGATATACTTACATACAAAATACAACATCCAGACACAATGCAAACACAAGTGCACATCACGCGAATGTTTGCCCTGGGCGTGATTCGAACCCGCGATCTTGTGCTTCGTAGGCAGACGTACTACCAACTAGGCTACGAGGCCGATTTAGTCGTGACTAGTGCAGAATTCTACGCCTTTCATAAATAACACGATCATACACGATTCATTTTTGGCAGGTCCAGGCTGTTCTAATTTCAATTTCGCCCCAATTATTGCCCTTAAACTAAAAGCGTACGACAGCTCGCAAATGCGCATTTTAAAAGCTAAAAGTCGACCGGGTGGCCCAATGCACAAAGGGATTTGTCTCATACACACAATATCCAACCATACATCTTTCCATACATATTCCCAGGGGGCGTGTCCACGTTTGACGCTTAGGGCGCGACAATGATTACGTTTTTTTTAATTTTTTGTGGAACTTTTTGGTCCTTGTTTTAATTCGTCTTAGATCATTTTGTACTAATTTATTCCACCTTGGAAATATCTTTGTAAAAGCTTTTTTGTTATCTGTTTGCATTATGCGGGTATAGCCTCAAGAGGACAGGACAGCTAATGAGTACCTAGTACCTACCTACTACAATAATATTCATTTCCATCTTTCAAAGATCGAGCTGTCTAACTTGAAATTATTGCTGGCCGACCCAGACGTCAAACCCGTGAACGTGGTGCTGCTTGGGTGGGGGGACTGGTCTGCTCTAGTCGATTGCCGGTTGTTTTATTTTTTATATACTTGAAGTTTAGTTTTTCTAATTTTACTGGTTGCCTTTCTCTAATTGCATATTTCGTTTGCACTTTTTGTTATATTAATCAAATTGTATAAAATAATGAATTTGTAATTTTTTTTTTAAAAGATGCAACGCTTGTGGAGTTTCTTCCGGCGAGTTCTTCTCCACAGTAGACAGCCAAATTGTGAACTCGCCTCGACGTCGAAAAGCGATTTGTTAAATCTTACTTCGAATAAACACATTTTGAATATTTTAATTTTGCACCTGTGCCTCTACTTTTTTTTACCAAAACTGACTTTGACTTTACCTAAGTTTTTAACTATTTCCACATTTTTCCTTCCTTCCTTACCTTATAATATCACGGTCGGTACCTTTACGTTATTAATTTTTATCCGAAAAAGCAGCCAAGTGTGTTTGCAGCCAAATATTACCGAAAAACATGCATGGCTTGTTTAGAAGCACCTTCACAGATAGACAGACAGTTTTTCATGGTCAAAAACCACTTAAATCATTTATTTCAAAACACATTAGGTACACTACGAAATATAACATGAATTAATCACATCACACTAATATTATAAAGGCGAAAGTTTGTGAATGTGTATGTTTATTACTCCTTCACGTCCAAACGGCTGGAGAGATTTTAATAAAATTTGGTATGGAGATAGCTGACATCTGGATTAACACATAGGCCACTTTTTACCGCGGGAAAATACCTCATTCCCACTGTAAAACCTGTTAACGCGGGTGGAAAGCTAGTCGCTTTCTCTGTCCCTATGTCCCTGTATCCCTATGTATGCTTAAATCTTTAAAAATACGCAACGAATTTTGATGCGGTTTTTTTTAATAGATTGAGTAATTTAAGAGGAAGGTTTATATGTATAATACAAGCATAATATACTTAAGGATAACCTACAATAAGCATTTTCCCGTGCGGAGCCGGGGCGGGTCGCTAGTAGAATATAAAACCAAACCGGACGAAATAACACTATGGCCAAAATTTACCACCGTCATTTTTTTTTCAGTGCATCGGAGGGCGTTAATTCGCTAGTATTCCACGATAATTGTTGTTTGTGAGTCTTTGGGGTGCGTGTAATACGTTTTAACGGGATTAGTGTGAGAATTATCGCAGTAATTCCTTTTATTTGATTATTGCGATTTAAGCGGACCAGCTCAAGCCATAAAATATACACCGTGTTTGACTGGTTGTTTATATGCAACATAGTGGTAGTACCCATGAAACTGAACAACTTTCCCTAAGGAAATAAATAAATAAATAAACATATTATATGGTGAACATTCTTAGATTTTCGCGGTTGTTAACTGCACTGTAACAACGTGGTGCATTACCATGCCACCTCGTTGCCTCATTCTCATCTCATTTACCATTCTCGTCTAAATTCGAATATATTAAATTTTGGAATTCAGTCAACAATCATCCGTCATTTCATTCATTTTTTTATTCACTTTTCGTTTACCCATCGGCCATGTCGGCCGATGTCCAAATTTCTGTTCTATTTTGATTCCTTCTGTTTATATTTTATTTCCATACTCTTCTAAACATATTCTTCAAATATAAATACCTATCAGTAAGTGCTTGCTTTCATTTTACTACAAATATCAGTGTTGTGCGAACCTTCTCTCCATCTCTAATCAACGTGTAGCCACCCCGCTGGCTCGTCCAGAATCTAGACGAGCCGCGGGTGTGACAGCACTAACACACATTTTCACGGGTTTTCTCCACGATTTCGTTTTAAATTGAGCTTACCGATATTTCGACCGAGTTACATCGATCATGGTCACGGCAGAACTGGTGAAGCGGCGGGTAGGACTGTTCTACCTAAAAATGTGCCAAGTGGCTAGTGTCGTTGACTTCCATTCGGAAGTTCGCGGGTTCGAACCTCGGCACGTACATGTGTTTTCGATTTTCAAATTCATTATGTACGTTTATTCGAATCTCTTCCGGTGAAAAATAACATCGTGAGGAATCCTGCACACACCTGCGAAGTAATTCAAGGGTTGTGTGTGAAGTTGACCAACCCGCACTGGGTCAGCGTGGTCGACTAAGGCCTATTCACCCTGATTTCAGGGTAGGCTCGAGCCCCTCGTTGTGGACATATATGAGCTGTTAATAAAGATGATTAGATAGTTTTTATGGCGGGAAAATATCTTATTCCTACGGGAATCCTGCACGAAAAAGTAAAAAAACAACGCGGGCATTGTCGCGGGCGGACAGCTAGTGTACTATAAATTCTAAAACATTGTTACAGTAAATTCAAAAACATTCCACCACTCTTTTACCAGGAGGTATTGCCATAATCCCCACACTAAGGGGCCATCCATTAATCACGTGATCTTTTTTTTTTAGCATTTTTTAACCCCCCCTCCCCCTTGGTGATACGTGGTGAGGTTTAAGACTACCCCCCAACCCCCCACTCAACATCACGTGTATTTTTAGTACCTGCAAAGAATCTTAAAATTTTTAGAAGATTATCTTTAAATACAGGTAGTAGCAGTATAAAGTATAACCTCATTTTATTCTGAAATTAAGGACTGTGACTGTGATAAAAATGCCTAGACAGAAAGGTTACAGGTTGTTTTTGATTGGAAAAAATAAATACACGTGATATCTTACCACACCCCCCCTCCCCCCTTGTGATATTTCGTGTTTTTTTTCAAACCCCTCCCCCCCCTTTCAAGCCTCACGTGATTAATGGACAGCCCCTAAGCAGACGGGTTGAGGATCGCAGTTGTGATTGAGCAGACGCGTTCGTGAAATTAATAGGCATAGATTAATATTACCCATTAAGTAATTTGTGTAACAAACCCCACATCGTTGGAGCGGAAACCCCATCACAATACCAAGTTGCGTATTTGCAAATCGCGTGTCGTTTTAAATCCATTTTCGTGTAGCATTTGTAATGCTAATGCAGTCATTTGCGATATGGATATAGCGGCATACACTTGACGGTTAGGGGTGGGATAGTAGGTAGGCCATAAAAAATATTTGTTAATTGTATTTTATAAAAGAAAATGTTTTATTGACTAACGTAAATAAGATATTTTTATTATGTATAATTAGCAAATTCAAATTAAATCAATAAAACATTTTCTTTTTTAATTTTATGATGTCTGATAAGTTAATAGTCAGTCATTTTGTTACGATTTCACACGTCTTGAATATAAACAGTTGAATTGAGATAAACATAAGAAAAAAAATAAAAGGTTAGTAAATAATTATTGCAGACTAGAAAAAACGGTACGAGTGTCTAACACAGGATCTGACAATATCTAAGACAAGAAGAAACTAAAAATATGTCGACTTAAAAATTATCATTGTCATTCAATAAAAGCTGGCGAACAGCACAATTTATTTATTATATAAACTATCAGTCTTATTCTTTAATTCCTTTATAACTCATTAAAAAAATTGCTAATCCAAATAGATAATAAATTCTTTCGGATCTCTATCTATATCGATAAAATTATTAACAATGACATCCCTAAACATCTCCCGGAAGGAGAGTAGTCGATGCATAAAATTCATACCGAATGTTGAGCACCCCTCGTGAAGTCTGACGTGCCGTCGCGAGATGACGGTCTAGGCCGTTAGGGGGTGGACAGGGAATATGAGTTGGATGAGTAATTCCATAGTTAGAAGAGTATTTTGATCTTTCTTTCTTCTTTACCGTGTGGGTTCCGAGGTTCAAACAAAATCAAAATTAATCAAAATCAAAATTGATAATCAGAGACGGAGCCCCTCAGGCGTCGTCTCCTTCACGATGTTTTTCAGTATCAACGCGCTAGGCCGTGGTCCGAGGCTCCCTCGAGCCGCCCCTAAACGCGTTGGTATATGACTTTTTTTAGGGGTAGAGTCTTCCGCTCCCTCGCAAGTCCGGTGAAGCTTGATTGGTCGTACCTTTTCGGCACAAGCATAGGTCAATTCATTAAAAAAAAAGGTTTCGAGCTGTAGTTTCGAGGCTAACCTATCTCACAAACCCTGGTGTCAGAATCACTGAGCCGCCTATGGCTTCTGATATGACTCATGCGACGACTACATCCGTAGACAGTAACCCGGACCAACGGCTTTACGTGCCTTCCGAAGCACGGAATCATCTTCCATTTCGGATTGAATAGTAACCTTATATTCTCCATGAAAAAGTCGAAAAGTGTAAGTGTAGCAAATAATAATAGATAAAAACTTTGCAGGTAAAGCCACGGCCCGATTACTAGTAATATACATCTTATCGCCTCCCGAAACCTAATACGAACTGTGATTGCATCTTATTCTATTGTATTACGGAAAATTATAATCCAATAAGGGTTTTTTGTCAAACCCATTGTTTCTCTGGGGTTCAGTAAGTTAGGGTTAAAAACCTTTGTGATGTGTC
>OX419608.1:1978931-2061388 GCA_948473455.1 Teleiodes luculella
GTTAATATTTTAAAAAATTGCCTTCTTTTATTATTTAAATCATGGAGACAAACATAAAACTTTATCCTAAGAAAATCTGCCGAACGTGTCTGTGCGAATCTTCTCAAATGCGGTCTTTATGTGCTAAAATCGAAGGTGAAAACAGAACACTGTTGGATATGCTGAACTTCGTCGCAAACATTAGTGTTTTGCTGGAAAACCAGCTTCCTGACCAGGTTTGTTACACATGCGAGTCAGTTTTATTCACCGCCGATGCATTTAAACGTCGCTGTTTGGAATCGGAGATGATATTAAGCCAACAAAATGAATCTAGTAACCAAGGGCATCTCATTGATGAACTATCGAAATCCTCCGTTATAAAAGACGAACAAGTGTCAGAAACAAATGATTTGGTGGCAGGAGGAACTTCTAATGTAGATAGACCCTCAAATGCAGCTCTCAATGATATATTCGCAAGTCTTTCTAAGAAAGACAATGAAAATAAATATTTTGCTGATGTTACCATTTCTAAACATAAAAGTAAAGTTGACAATGATATGAATACTGTAATACTCGAAGGACTTAGTGTTAAAGTTGAAGTAAACAATGAATTTGATGAAAACAATGTATCAATGGATTACGATGATTCGCAATCACAGTCTTATGATACTTTACCAATAGAGTACAAAGAAGAACCCGTAACGGAGCCAAAAGGCTTCACTTGCAGCTGCGGTATTGTCTGTGAAGATAAAAATGAATATAGATTACATTTATTTACTAGAAGTTGTTCTGGATTCAAATCGCCAAAGAAACGAGAGAAAAAAAGCAGGAACCGTATTACTGTCAAAAATATAATGTGCCCGGTTTGTAAAGAAGAATTTAATACAGTGAAAGAATGCAAAGTACATCAACGGACACATAAAAAAGATGATTTTAATGATTTAGGCACGTTTGAATGTTCCATGTGTATGAGAAAATTCACAAGAAAATCTGCGTATACTAGACATATGAAGAATCACGAATTAAAATCAACAGTCAAGTTCACGTGTGAGACTTGTAAGAGAGAGTTTCGTCATAAAGCTCATTTAGATAATCACATCATAGCAGTTCATACGAGAGCCAAAGGTTTTACATGTGAAGTATGTTTGTGCAGCTTTACAACGGAAGCAAGTTTGGAGGTGCATAAAGACAGCCATAAAATAGAAAAGAAACATGTGTGTAAAATTTGTAAAAAGGGATTTTATATGCTGTCTACGTTGAACGACCATTTACGTGTGCATACAGGTAAATATAGAAATATTATTGACTTGAATGAAACCCGAAACACAATTTTTCAGAAAGTTACAATTTAATCCCAACTCCCAAGTACATATTTTTCAACCTCAATATTGACAAAAATTTACTGGCTATTTACAACTTCACCAGATCATTGATCTTAAGTAGACTACTGTGAAAGAAAATAATCAAACTTCCAGCCACAGAACTAACATTATTTCATTGAATTCATCATGATCAATCATAGACTATTATTATTTTTGTAAAATAATCTTTCTTTGGAGAGAATTAATAATAAGGCTACATTATTATTTTCTTGCTTTCTTCACTTTTCTCACTAGCCTGAATGAGAGAGGTTGAAAGAGTTGGGTTAGGCCATTAGAGATGTGTAGGTAATGCGTATGATATCACAAAAGTAATATCACCCTAAAAGGTAATGCAATATCACATATTACGCCAGTATTGTAGCCAATACACGTACACATCACACATTAGCTATTAAAGAAGAAAATCAACTTCTTTCGGGTTAATTAGTAAAAAATAAAAACAAAAACACTTTTTTTCTGTGTTATCTAACTCGAGTAATGCTGTCGCGCGCAGGTAATGTTATAAATCACTACATAGTATAAAATAAAGTCGCTTTCTCTGTCCCTATGTCCCTCCCTTTGTACGCTTAAATCTTTAAAACTACGCAACGGATTTTGATGCTGTTTTTTTTAATAGATAGAGTGATTCAAGAGGAAGGTTTATATGTATAATACATGCATAATATACTGAAGGATAACCCACAATAACCATTTTCCCGTGCGGAGCCGGGGCGGGTCGCTAGTAGTTATAATAAAGTAATATGTGCTGACGATACGGAATACTACAGAGCATTTTTTCGTACTAAGTAACAAATTTCATTCAACATTTCGGATAATGAGTAATGGTACGGGGTAATATCACCTTTTCGAAAGTAATGAGTAAGTGATGTTATATTACAAATAAATAAATAAATAATGTGATATGGCATTAAAACGTACTGTTTTGCGCATGTCTATAGGCCATTGCCCAACTGTGGGATCAAGTAGGCTAGTAAAAAATCTTTTATCACTTCATTAAAAATTACCAATTGAATGTTTTCAGGAGAGAAACCGTATCTATGCAGCATTTGCGGTAAAGGTTTCAGCCAGAAGACCAATTTAGCTCAGCACGTGCGAAGACATGAGGGGCTGAAGCCATTCAAGTGTGAGGAATGTGATAGACGGTAAGGTTTCCGTTAAAAAATATATTGCATCAGCTCTTTATTTGAACACCATGAAATTGACAAAAAAAAATTATTGGTGCCTGAAGTGTATTTGACCTCATTCGTAAACATTTATAAAGGAAACAATATTCTGTCCCTTTTGGACTTTAAAGTGTTGGAATGGGACGGGAATATTGTTTAACTTAGCGAAGTTAATGAATAAAAGGGATAATATGTTGTAAGACTTATTGAGTTTAGGATTACAGCCGATGATTACAGCTTAACTTTTTGTTTGTGATCCAGGAGGTATTTCAATAAATACTTTGCCCCTCAGGTTACTCCAGGTTATTCCGTAGTTGTACGGGCGAAATTGTTTAGAGATTGTCCAACCGTATTAATAATTGGTGTTTCATCCAGGTTTGTGTCCAAAGGCGAATTGACAGCTCACACACGATCACACTCCGGAGCGCACCCGTTCGTGTGTGAGGATTGCGGGAGCGGGTTCACTACCAGCAGTTCTCTAGTCAAACATCGGCGCACGCACACAGGCGAACGGCCTTACGCTTGCGATCTATGCCCCATGCGGTTCGCTGCCTCAGGTAACCTTAAACCACAGTAGACTCAGAACAGTAAGTTATCTCCATACCGACTGGCCGCATCGGCAGGCTCGGCGTACTCCGCGCCAGAGCTCTAGAATGTACCTACTAGGGAGTGCAATCTTGCAGCATAATCATCAATCTCGGTATTTGCAAGATTTTAGAGGTCTAATCTTGCAAGATCTCGGTATTTGCGAGATCTCGCTTTCCTGCGAATAACAGGGCGAAAAAAGAGTATAAAATTAAATAAAAAGGAACAATTTTTGAATATAAAATTATTTATGTTAAAAATGAGCCTTAGGTATACAAAGAAATTAGCGCGTCATTTACTATCTGTATCCTAGATATTATAAATAAGTATTATATTCAAAGTAGTAAAACTTGGTAAATTTTTGTTATAGGTGCGCAATCATGTAACAATATTAATATAATAGTACTTTATTTATTTAAAAAATTACAGGTCAGTTTAAAAAAGCTCCTTTACTTCGTACACTTTATTAGTGTTACTTAGAAAATAATTTTCTTCAGTAAATTTAACCCCAATAATCTGTTTTACCTCTCGCCAATAGATGTTAGTAGGTTATAATTGGGGGTTCTGCATCACTTCGCGTCGTTCGCTTCGCTCACTCCGCTCGCTTCGCCCGTGATGCAGAATCCCCCAATTTTCAGAAAAGGCTGTGGTTGATAAAATATACGTCATGTTTGTATGACGTCATGCCTGTATGACGTCATGCCTGTATGATGTCATGCCTGTATGAATAGGTTGACATAATTCATCGTTTTCGTAACAACCTCCGTGGTCGAGTGGTAAAACACTCGACTAATTACGGAGGTTCCGGGGTCGTAACCCGGCACGGTTACCTGGAATCTGGAATGGTTCTATGTGCTTCGGAAGGCACGTAAATCCTGGTCCCGGCTACATCTTCGGATGTAGACGTTTTTTTTTTTTTTTTTTTTTTTTTTTTTTTTTTTTTTTTATTAGTAGCTGTTGAAACTTATTCATTTACAATACAGCTGTGCATAATTAGACAGACTGATTGTATTTTATTTACTGGACAGACAGGTACAATAACTATACGTAAACCATGAATATATTTTTCAGTCGGTTCATTATCTGCACTAGACTGTGGTGCTTATATTGCCTACTAACTCATAAATTCTAATTATGTTCTTTTGTTTGTGTTACTTTTATATACCTTATAATATTTTAATTAGGGTTATATTTTTAAAGGAGAAAACATTAAAATACTTTGTTTTGTTTATAAAATTTTATTATTTATACACCATTTTCTTAAACAAGTAACATTCTTTAATGCACATGTAGATGGATGAAAGATACAACTAAAAACATCATTCGATGACCTAAATTCTTCATACAAACTTATTAAACTAGGACAGTTCATAGATTCCAAGTTAATAACATCATCACGTTCGAAAATATTTCTTATCCAATTAACTTTTTCCACACCTTTACAATATATAGTTTTGTCGATAAAGAACTCTTCAATATACGTTACATAGTTGTTATAGGGAATAATTCCTTCGTTCCAGTACATTTTTCTGTTTCTCTGAATCCAATTTACTTGTTTTCTTTCCGTTGCCGAAAGATTATGAAATGGAAAGGGAGGCTGAATTAAAAGCACTTGAATCTTATCGTTATAAGCAATTGCTATTTCTTTTAATATAAATCTATTGTCATCCGTTTTAAATCCTTGAACATCCACAAGTGCTATTGATATCATGTTAACTTTCGTACAATGTTAGTTAACGGTCTATATTCCACTAGACGATCGTTTATAATCAAACAGTAAGCACTGGTATTGTCTGGAATATCTGTATTTGTTTCAATTTCTAAACGAACATCAACAGGACCTGATTTTAAATTTTCATTTTGTCTGGAACAGTCGATAACAAATAGGGGAGCTTTTTCTTTAAAATCGTGAAAGCCCAACAATGGATCCGCAGGAAGGCCATAGAATGACTGACGAAATTTTACGTACATGTCGTATAATATACTATATTTGTTTTCCCCAAACTTCAAATTAAGAGCATCATACGGATAATAGTTAGAATTTAAAAACAATGTAACATTAGTCAAATTACAGTGATCAAATAATGAACTATCATTTGTTTTACTATTTTTTCTATTGGTTTGCATTCCAAATATTACATAGCGTGGCTTTTCTAACTGAGAAGTAGTTTTCACTGACCATGAATGCTTTGTGGTTTTCGGTAACAACGGGTATTCATATAAATCCCAGTTCCTAAATGCTATTTGAACAGGTTTATTTTTTTCCAAATGTTTTAATAAACATAGTCTCTCCTTGTCAGATACTTTTACATGTGGCATACGCCATTGTATTTTTTGTATAATAACTTTTAAGCAGTCATCATTTCCAAGTAAAGTACTGTTTAAATTTGTACTGCTTCTGTTTAGAATAAGTTCATGTTTGCAATTAATAATAATTTTTTTATAATCATCTGCAAATCCTAATAGTTTATTCAGTGGTAAAAGAACTGAAAATTTATAACTTTGTTCTTTAAAACCATCAACATTCCATCCCCACATAGTAGCAACTTTACTTTCACTGTCACTCATAGACACCAAAGATTTGAGAGTTGTTGTGATTCCAGCATTTTTTACCCGATCTATCTCAAATCCATTTAATTCATATCTTATATCTTGAAATAGAAATGAAATTGCATTATTTGTATAATTTACATTCTTCATCTTCTGTTGACCAGTTGTAGCATCTTTGTATGTAATAATAAAGTTTCCTTCAATGTACAAAGAGCTAGCTGACGGCAAAACATATAAGTCTTGTTGATGAATAGGTATACGTATTTCATCATTTTCATTATAATTGTTAGTATAAGGATTGTAGGTGTGAATTTCATAACTTTCAATAGAATTATCGAACTCAGGAGTGTCATCTATTTGTAAAATATTCATACCTTAAATCCAAGAGCTCGAAGAAAATCTTTATTTTTTTTGGTAATTTTAGGTTTAGTTTTACGTGTTGACGGCTTAACGTTTCGTTTAATAATGTCGCTTTTGTTTCCGTTGCTGCGTCCTTTATAGTTAGTATTTTTGTTGTTATTAAAAACAATCATTTTAACTTTCGTAAATGTAAACACAAATAAATATTTTCCTTTCTGAAATCTATTACCTTACCATCCAAATCTATAATTCTCACTGTGATTGCAGTAATAAACTTTTTTTTTACAGGAAAATAAATTATATTTTTAGGTACTTCAACAATCTGATGACCTGGCGGGACGTTGAGTATGAATTCATGTATTATATGTGTAGGCAAACTATTTGTATAAGAACCTTGGACTAAATCACATTCGATCCGTATAACGGACACTGGTATAATGTTGACAGGATGGGTCGACACATGCCATTTATTAGGTTCTAACTGAGTTCTTGAGAAACCTAACAAAGGACCTATACTATTTTTCACATCAAAATTTACAGTTTTCGAACAAAGCAGAGAACATAAAAATGTGTTGTTGTTCGATTTGATTTGTATTTCACAGTTCTCTATTTCACTTTTGAGATAATCGTATATATCTTGTAAATCGTATGTGCCGGTAGGAATTTTTATTACTTTGTCTTTTCCATAAGAAAATACATTATTACTTTCATTTATATTTGTTATAGAATTGAATGTTGAAAAATATAACAACCCGCATTCATAATCACTACCATCTAATATTAAAGGTGGATTATAATAAGTCTGTAAGGTAGATTCTTTACCAGTGATGCTTAGCGTAGTAGACATTATAATGAACTGAACACAGATTTAAAGATTCAAGCTATTTATTACAGTCACCAAAATTGATAAAGAAATTCAATACATAAATGACCACAATTATAAGTGTTATTTTTTTGAAAGTTATTATAATTGTAAAGAATATTAGATCCTATATAATTGATTACCTCTTTTGGTGGTTTTAAATTTCCATAGCTATCAAAATATTCTATATATTTATTAGATTTTGCATAGGCTACCCAATGTGTACCAGAGTTTTGTGAACTGTCAAGATTAATAATTCCACATTCCTTATTATAGGGATGGTTTGGCAATTCATCTCTCATAAAAACTCCTCTAAAATGTGGGATATGTTTACAGTATTTCATTAACTCGATATTTGTAAGTGGTCGTTTAGGTAGCCTATGAGTTAGTTTTTTGATTTGTTTGTTGTGTATATCTTCAATCTATCACCACGTTGTTTAAGCCTTAATCCTTGTCCTATTTTAATTTCTTCCATTATTTGATTATGTCTCATATTTTTTTTCAATTGTTGTTTTGCTGATTTAATAGCACTTATAGCTTTGGCTATGCCAGCTGCTCCGCCTGCCAAACTACCAGCGGCAGATAAACCTGCAAATATTGGTACTAAAGGAAGTATACCACCAACTTTTGGTACAGTGATGACACGAGGAATATTTATATTTGAATCTGCTGCTATATCTCTAGCGACCGCAAATGCTAAATCGATTGCAGCCTTTTTGCATTTGGGTTTTAACTTCTTCATGTGTTTCTTTGCGTGAGTAACAATTGCCTTGAAAGTTTTTTTAAGTCCAGCACCAGATGCCTCATGACTTTTAGTGTTATGATTCTTAGAGGAGTTATTTATTTTATCTCTTTTTTTTATCGCCCTTGTCATTTTTAATGGAATTGACTGCTTCGATACAGGTTTAAACAAAGACTGAGAGATAATGATAAAGAAATTCCTTATAACACTTCTGTTTTATTTATCCAACTATTCTCCTCAGAAGGTAAACCTAACCATTTCACAAACAATTTGTTGCCTTTTTTTCTGATTACTTTTTCCACTAGATATACATTCGGATGATTTGTTTTCTGTATCTCTTGTGGATAGAATGAACCTAATATAGGTCGTTGTCTAGAGTCTTCAAGTAAGTAGGTGATAGGGTTGGTGTTTTGAACGGTAGATATACTAAATATTTCTGTTGACCAATTGGGTGTATATCCCTTTTCAAATGTTCCTTTATATTTACTAATACGAACAAAATCTCCAACTTTTAATTTGCTCTTTTTGTTGTTTTTCTCTACATTTATTCTATTATAAATATCTAATATCTTCTGTTTATTTTCTTGATTGACTTCATTCGGAGCCATGCCAATTGTACGATGTTTTGAGCAATTATATGACTTAATCAATTCTGTAAGTGTACCATCGATCCATTTATAATTTCCCTTTAAACTAAATTGTTTATAAAGTTTAGTTTTCAATGTTCTTATGAATCTTTCCACTATAGATGCCTTTTTGACAGAAAACGTAGAATAATGATTAATATTATTTTTAATCAGCAATGATTTCATTTGTTTATTATAAAATTCAGTACCCATGTCAGTCTGTAAATTTTTTGGAATATTCTTTTCTTTTAACAAATGTTTAAAAGCTTTAGTGATTTCGGTTTGACTTTTTTGTTTTAAGGGATAAGCCCATGCAATCTTAGAAAAAGTATCGATTATAGCTAAAATATATTTGTAATTGGAATTATCTCTTGATATAGATTGCATATCAATCAAATCAGCTTGCCATAAATCATTAATATCTTTGGTTATAACATGTCTACGCGGGAAATTCCGACGTGCTTGTCGGTGAATTTCGTTTACAACACTTTCTTTACTCATTTTTTTTTTAGTTTTTGAGACAGTAATTCTATGTTTTGTTTGATGCCATTAATTTCGGTATTAAATTGACTAATATTTTGTTTTATTGATTTCATGATATTTAAAGTTATGTTATCTATAACTTTGTCAACATATTGTTTAGAAACACAATCATCTGGATCTTCAGGTTTTCCTATATGTTTTATTATTTTATTTTTTGCATCTATATAATCATCAGTAATCATGGCAAAAATATTCTCGAACGACAAATAAATTTTCTGATTTTTATTCACATGTTGTCCAAACTTATCAACGTTCATGTTGAACGAACTTAAAACAACTAAGCCAAAAATGTCCGATTCTTCCATTTTATTGTTTTATAATCCCCGCCTCTGTCAGTTCTTCTATGATAGAAATTATTTCGTTATCATGGTTTGTGTTACCTGCATCTTTAGAAGCAATTAAAATTTTTAATCTTTCTACAAGTTCATTAGGATCATCCCAATAAACAAAATCCGTATTTTTTTTTACTTTTTTTAGTAATGGTAATGATCCTCCTTGTTTTAGATTACTGGAATCAGATTCATAAAATAAAGGTTTTAAAATTTGACAATATTTCATTCCAGAGTTACCTTGTATTTGATTTGATGGATTAAATCCTCTTTTATGTGCACTAGTGGATATTAATATGTCTTTGTATATTAATTTATCTTTTTCATTTATAACTTCTAAATTGGGTTTGCTTTGAAATAATAACTCTTTTATTCCAGGAGTTATTTCATAATTATTATTACCTATCTTAACTACTGATAAACCACTGGACGGAAAATCACCTACTGTATCAAATGATACTGGTGTATTTCCAATCATCATTTTATTTCCTTCACTACGTACGCCATAGGGAATGTTTAAATTTTTAATTTCCCTGCTTATATTATCTGATGAAACAATAGGAGTAGAAACTACTGGATTTGTTATTCTAGTTGGAGTTTTTTGTGGTACTGATAAAATACCATATTTGTTATCTATATTTTCCTCATAATCGTCATTTGTAATACTCTGAAATGAATCGTTATCATTATTGTCTGATTTTTTTGATGCCAAACCTTCATTTATCACAATCAGGTCCTTTAGGTGATCAGTTATTGGATTAAAAATCTTTTTTAGTCTTATTTCAGATTCATCTTCTGTATCTTTTATGATTTTTAATTTTTTTTTAATAGAGTTTACTGAATTTATTAATTGTTCTTTTACAAGATGTGCCATTTTTACACAACCAATAGTTAGTAGAGTTGTGTTATTATTGATTTATTTACTCAAAAGTAGTTTATTTTATATCATTCCAACACTACAAACTTGTCAAAATTTTGTCTGTATCTCCCTTTATTGAGTATGCAGTCTTTGTTAATTACGAGAAATGAAAAATTGTCCTCCCATATTTTAGAGCATAGGTGTTTAAATTCATTCCAACTCATATCTGAATTAACATGTTCATTGAAAATGTGCTTTAAATTTATGTCATCTTGTTTAAATATTATTAATAAATTCACGTTGTCACGTATAAGTTGCTTTGGTACTTTCGAATATGTTTGTGACAAATAAAAACAGTCAATTTGTTTATGACGTCCCATACAGTAGTAATTACGTATATTGACTTGATTTTCACAAGCAACGTCATCAAAAATGAATATTGAATTAGGTAATGCTTCCCCAGGAGGAATGACGTCTTTGTTATCATTGTATATGAAAAATTTTACACGAGGTATTTGATTTAGTATTTCATTCAAAAAACGATATTTAGGTTGAAAACTTGTCTTAGAATAAAGGTAAATATTGCAAAATTTAAGACCATTTTCATGTAAGAGTAAACTTAACATAACATTAGTTTTACCACAGTTTGAAGGCCCACAAATTATTGAGCGAATCGTATTAGGTAGCAAAGTGCTGTGTCTTATAACAGAAGACAGTGGTTCAATATTTATATTTTTTACTTCCAAAGATACGTGTTGCTTTATTAACTTCATGATGTATACTAAAAGTTAAAATTATTATCATTTTAGTTTTATTAGTCATGATTGTGTGAAGCTAATGCTTTGACGTTAAATAAGTAACAGTAAGCCTTATTTCTCAGAGCGCCTACTTAAATGATAAGAGCAATTTTCAGAGCGCCTGCTGAATTAACTGGAGCAATGATAATTTTATATATAATATAAGTCTGCACATTTTTAAGAAACAGTAATAAAAGGCATCGTCGCCAAAATATTGTTAAAATATAAATACATACAATATAAATATAGATTTGACCTGCATACCTTTACCTAAATAAAGAAAATGCATACATAGCAAAATTTTATTCAATTTCCATCAAGCCATTTGATGCACTTGCATCACAGCTCTCCGACTGGGCGTACGAACACAAACATTAAAAAAATGGTAAGTAACAGCCTTGGCTAAAATTTTTTAGTGTTACTTTTGGTGAAGTAATTATAAGATAGAAATATTTTAGTAACACTTATTTTATTCATGTTTTTTTGTTTCAGAGTTTCTCAAGTTCACAACCCATCGATAATCAAACTAACAACCGTGGTACATACAGTCCTCTGTTCTATTCTCAGCCCTTAGACGATGCCTATTTTAAAGATCCACAGTTCTACTCTCAAGATATAGAAGGGTATTTAAAATATCAAGATAAAAATTTAAACCCTATCCAGGACACTGCAACGCAAGAATCTCAAAACCAAAAAATTACGAAGAAAAAAATATCTAAAAGGAAACCTAACAATGAAACTGAAATATTGAGTTCTCACGTCATTAAGAAAGTAAGAAGAGGCAAACGATTATTAAAAATAAGTATTTCTAACGTAGACTCTAAAAGTGAACAAGATGAAGTATCTGTACAATATGTAGTAGAGGAGGATAGTGATGAATTATTAAATGCGGCAGAGGAATTAGTGGAAAACATTGTGCATAAGTTAAGTGATAACATAAGATCGTGATTTTTTATCTGATTGTAATTATCATAATTTCTGTACTTGTAAAATTTTATACATCAATTTACTTTATATGCAATCTATTTAATAAAAATATTTTTTTAATATTATGAAGTTTCTTTTTATTTTTTGCATCTATTAATCGATACTGAAAAAATAAGGTAAATTTTAAAATAAAAAGCATTATTTGATATATAAACCATAGTATATTAATCCTTTACATTAATAAACTTAAAAGTAAAAGTACATTTCTCTATGAATATTCTTATTGCTTTTCTTATTTAAAACTAATGATATTGTTTTAACAACAACATTAAAATATTATACTTAATATTAAAAAACAGTAGAACGATGGCCCCAAGGTAATGTTGAAAAACTTCCCTCTATAAGCTGTCTCTTATTATCCTCAGCATTTAATACAAGTTTATTAACTTTCTGAGTATAAATTTGATGATTTTTAGATCGCAATATGTACATAGTATCTCTGAAGCTTTCTTTAAACAATAAAGCGTTCTTGTAATTTTGTATATCTAAAGCATTGACAACATTTTTTTTAACACCTTTAGCTTTCTTTATTACAGATTTTATTGAACTTATACAATATAATTTTGCTCTCAAACCAACAAACTCAGATATCACATCTCCACCCATTTCATCCTTAAAATATCCAGGAATCTGCATATTAACCTTAGGTATATTATAAATATTATTGGTTTGAAAATTACTGGTATCAAAGTACTGAATATTG
Source organism: Teleiodes luculella (assembly GCA_948473455.1). Classification (NCBI taxonomy): domain Eukaryota; kingdom Metazoa; phylum Arthropoda; class Insecta; order Lepidoptera; family Gelechiidae; genus Teleiodes; species Teleiodes luculella. Next base: position 1,991,399 of record OX419608.1, read on the forward strand.
TTACGCATATCTTCATAAAAGTCTTCTGTGTGTATAAAATACAGAAGACTATCAGTATCAGTGTAACATAACTGAAGATTATTGTCATAGATTTGTCTCATTACAGAATAATGAAAGTTATATAAATGAGTCTTTGCAAGTTCCAAAATAGAAAACCCTATGTAAATAGGTCTATCTAAAACAACTTTGGGGGGTTCCATCTGCACAGCTATTAAGCTTTCGGAGATAACAGACAAGTTTTTAAAATTTGGTGCACTTATATATTTTTCCGCACCGCATAATTTGTTTGTTTTATTAAAATCATCTGTCCAAACGTTAACAAGTTTAACGTCAACTTGTTTTCTTTTATTTTCTATTGTTTTTCCGAAAATTGAATTATTTTGTTTCTTAAAAAAGTTTTTTTCGAACACTGATTGCGCATTTTGTCTAAGGGTGGTATTAAGAGTAATGTAAGGTTTTAAAAAGGCTGCCTGATCAAAGCAAAGAACTCTATGAATTTTGATCAGAACTAAACCATGTTCTAAACATTTTTGTAAATGAATATAATGTATGACATATTTGTGTTTGTCATAGAGATTGGCAACCAGTTTTTTATTTTTACCTAGTGGAAAGGGAACCTTTGACTGTTCTGCAGCAAAAGGCAAATCAGCATGATCATTATGAACGTGGTAAGGATAATATAAATCTACTTCAAGTATGTAACCTTTATCACTATTGGGTGGTATTGTCTTGAAATCAAAACTACATATTTCATTTTCTTTTAAAAATCTGAAATTACCTACAGGTAAATGTAACATCATAGCATAACCATACAAATTAACACAATCTAAGTATACTAAAAACGAGGAAGGAGACAAAGGATCGAAATCTGGTAAATATTTATTATTCGCTTTTGCATATCGCTTACTGCATTGGGCAAGGCCTCCCCTAATACCCTTCTCCAACATTTGATAAATTTCAACATCTGAAATTAAATCCAGTTTAATATTTGTGTACAGAAGCATAGCATCCCAACTCAATGATGGTGATGAAACGTAATGGCAAGGATCTAAGTTGTAATAATTTAAACTCATTGATCTAAACTTTTCAAAGACATCAGACAGTAATAAAACATCACATTTTAGGTAAAAATCTGTGTACTCTCCCAAATTTTTAAAACCAAATGTCTTCCATACGTTCAAAGCATGTATATATTCTTCATCCGAAATTGGCTCACCTGTGAGTTTATTGAAGAAGTTAATTTGGTCTGGCAAATTAGTTTCATTATATCTTGCCCATGAATCTACATAGTCATAACAATAAACACCCTTTCTTCGTGCTAAATTAAACAATTTGTCATTGCCAAAAAATGATCTCAGGTTGATAAAGTCATTAGGATGAAGGGTATTTACAAGATTGTTTAGACTAGAATCCAGAAAATTTAAAGAATCAATAAATTTTAGCTGAGCTTCCTTTTCCTCGTTTATTGGAATAAATTTTGTAAAAGAAATGTATTTTTCTTTATTTTTTGGTATTAAATTTATCCGTCCGCAAATAGTTGAAAGTTCATTAATAAATAAATGGCAATCGTAGCCGGAAAGATTATGAAAAATTACAGGAATAAATGGACAGACCTTACAGTTTAAATTGCAGATATTATGTGCAGGGCCCCTGAATTTTCCACTGAAATGATCATGATCTAATACTACCTTATCACTGTGTAAAAAAGGTTTCTTACAAATATGACAACAAGTAGCATTTCGAACTTGTTCCTTTTCTTCAGTCGTTAAAGGTATCATATCTTTTTGTACAGACAATATTTTAAAAAGTCTACGGGTGTCTTTGGAAAGAGATTCTACAAATTTCTGAGAACACTGTGGACCTCGATAAGAAACAAATTCATTTAGTTCTGGATTAGTTTTGCAACAAATATAATATGCAAAACAAGTTGCTTCATGAATTTGTATATTTTCTACACATTGTGAAGATTTACTTTTGTCAGAGTATTCTCGTAACAAACTTTCAAAGTCACCGTAGATCACTATGGGTATTCTTTGAGTTCGTTCATAGTGAGTAAAGCAAACTTTACTTCCTTCTTCAGGAAGAACAGTTTGTACCCTTGCACAATTGTGGTTGGATAACTTTTCCTCTGTATTAAAATACATAAAACATTCGTCACAAAGGTATATTTTAGACTTATGTTTTGTAAGTTGATTATGCAAAAGTTTCTCAACATTTTTGATTAAACAAAAATGGTTTTTACCATTTTGAGATATAAATAACAAATTTACGTGTTCATGTCGTCTTATCTGTGTTTTGTATAAGGGACCATTAATCTTATTTTTTTTATCTAAACCATAAATATTGACACTCACTTGGGGATTATGTTTTTCAAACCATTTAATGTCTTCGAAATGGGGAGGGAAAGACATACCTGAGGTATTAAATAAACTTGAGTAATGAGGGTAGGATGAAACTCGGTTTGGATTATGCTTTGAAGGAAATAAATGTGCAACTATACTCCATAAAAAGCAGTGTTCATCGTTGTTTCTTATATTCAGACAAGATTTTGTACTTTGAATTTTTTTCGGTAGAGGTATGTATGAACCTGCCCTCAAGGGATTGAATTTAGCAACATTCATTTCTAAATGACTGATTGCCTCGATAGTCCATCCAGATTCTGTATGTTCGAAGTCTATACATTTTGAAGCCAAAATATTAGAACATTCGTAATATAATTGTAAAATATCAGTACTTTGAAAAACCGTACAATATTTTGTGTTAAAAGATTTCAAAGATGAAGTATCATTTTTAGGCAATCTGTATGTAATAAAAAGTTCAAAATTAACCTTTAACGAACAGTGTTTTTTCAACAAACGATTAATAAGACTGCAAACTGTCGATGAAGCTTCTGTCAAAAACTGTTCGGGTATAAGATAGTTTGTGAGAGGGTTTATCTTGTAACTGATTATTCTATTTTTGAATGCTGTTGCTATTATTTGAACATTACTGAATTCAGTTCGTAACAAAGAATTAGATTTGTGGATGTTACTTTTCTTATGTGATGATAATTTAGAGACATAAATCTGACAATCATGACAAAAAACCATTTTAGAAAAATATTAAAAAATAAGATTTTTGAACAAAGTTTAAAAATAATATAGTATTTTGATGTTGTTGTGTATAAAACAATTTATTGAGAATATTAAAAAAGACTCAAATACAATGCTAATGCTAGGTAAGTTTAGTACATGTCTATTTTTAATTATTATCGTTACAGTAAATTTTTAATTGACATGTGAAACTAATTAAACACGAATTTGTTGGTTATAAAGTACAAAAATTAGATTTAAGTGTTTAATTGGTGTAACATTAAATATTAAAAAACTTAAAAAACAGTTAGCTTATACAATGCTAACGTTTAGACAAATTTAAATGTCGGTCGTTATAAATGACCAAAAAATAAAATTTTAATTAATTGATTTTTAAAGTATATATTACTGGTCTTATATTTCTCAACTGCTCCTTAACATCACTAACTTTGGAAACAGATTTCCAAACTGAACTGTTATCGTTAACTCTGATTTTGTATTGATCAACGCTAACTTACACTGATCTTTTGCGGAGAGTTGACGAGAGTCTAGTTCTCGAACATTTGATATACGTAACTCTACATAGTCAAGAGTTTTGATTATTGTAACATAAAATATTTTTATATTTAGCACAAGAAACAATTAGCGTATACAATGCTAACGTTCAGACTTTAAATGTAGGCCGGTATAAAGACCATAAAATATTTTTTCATTAATTGATTTGAGAGGGGTATATTACTGGCCTTATATTTTTAAACCGCTCCTTAACATCAGTTACCAGTTTAGAAACCGATTTCCAAACTGGACTGTTATCGTTAACTCTGATTTTTGTATTAATCAGCGCTAACTTACACTGATCTTTTGCGGAGAGTTGAAGAGACTCCAGTTCTCGAGCATTTGATATGCGTAACTCTACATAGTCAAGAGTTTTGATTATTGTAACATAAAATATTTTTATATTTAGCACAAGAAACAATTAGCGTATACAATGCTAACGTTCAGACTTTAAATGTAGGCCGGTATAAAGACCATAAAATATTTTTTCATTAATTGATTTGAGAGGGGTATATTACTGGCCTTATATTTTTAAACTGCTCCTTAACATCAGTTACCAGTTTAGAAACCGATTTCCAAACTGGACTGTTATCGTTAACTCTGATTTTTGTATTAATCAGCGCTAACTTACACTGATCTTTTGCGGAGAGTTGACGAGACTCCAGTTCTCGAGCATTTGATATGCGTAACTCTACATAGTATTCCCCACGACGGGCGGGGTCCGCTTGGAACGATGATCCTGCCCCGCCAGTGCGACGTGAAAAGAAGTTTCGCAACGACGATGCTCTCACTGCTTCTAGTTCGTCCTGTAACAAAAAAATACTATGCTTAGTAACTTATCAAAATACAGATTTTTTATCTAAATAGCTCTCTAATCAGATCGAACAGAAAATAATAATAGTTTTTACTAGTCAGTATTAGAAATTAAAATATTGGGAATAATAGAAATGATTATTTCATGCCAATGACAATATCAAAATCATCCAATCTTAAAGAGAAGATTTTACGTACAGGATAATACCTTATTATGTAAAAAAATTCATTAACTTCATAAAACACTGCGTTAAAATTAGTACATTGAAATATTGTGTACAAACTTACCTCGGAATCAGGAAAAACATGAATTCGTTTCCTCTTTGGTGGCTGCGCACAAGGCAGAGGCTCGTCTTCCGACTCGGACTCCGCCACAGCTAAAGCCGGCAGGGGGGCAGGTGCAGTTTTCTTTACTCTGCTTGGCGCCGGCGCTGGGTTTTTCTTCGCTCGCGGCGCGGCTGCTTTTTTCTTAGGAACCGTTGGCAAAATCTCCTGCTCCTGTTCCTCCACATCCGATTCAAATGGATTGACCCACCTGTGATGAAACAATATTATAAATATTTGTTAATACGCTGTCTTCTTGTTTAAACACCTCATTTAACATAGTTTAATAAGAAAAAATACTACATATCAGGTTGTGAAATTAAGATTCAGACACTACATTATAACTAGAAGTCTAATAAGCAATAAAGTACGTACATACTTAACTCTTGATGTCACTTAGCACAAAAACACAATTCTTCACAAACGCTTGGGATTCTGTTCGGAAGATCACAATGAAATGAAAAAAAACACCGATGGAAAGTGGCATTTATAGACTCAATTTATAAAGGCGCATTCAAATACGTTCTTCTTAGCTAATTGCAAATAATATAATTATTTATTTATTAAGATTGATATTTAATATACGATCTTATAAAAAGATAACATAAAGCACATTTTAATAATACTCAATTCAACTAATAAATTTCTTCTGTGACCGCTTCCTTATGAGACAACACTTTGCCTATATAAGTCCGACGGATATAATTCGATACGAAAATTTTATAAGGAAACACTATGTACTTGCGGTGCCAGTGTACAGTCAAGACATAATTTAAACTTAGTCCTATTTTTTCGATGCATGCAATAAGAGTCATATTAGCGGTACAATGTTCAACTTGGAAGTGTTTAAGACTGTATCGTACTGTACTGGACCCTATCTTATAAAAGTTTCAAATTGTAAATTACAATGACTATTCGGAATACATTGCCGGGTCGTTAAGAAACAATATTAATTTGTACCGTATATTAATAACGCAATGTACATCAAATCGTAATTATTGACAATACATTGTAACCTTTGTAGGATAGGACCCTGTAAGAGAATAAAGATACAATTAAGAGCACGTCAAGCTGCACAATTTGAACTTTGCATCGTGAATGTTGGATTATGATACTTATATCTTGCCTTTTAGTGCTGGTTACTGTACCTTAAATTTATTGCTAAGTTATTAATATTGAACACAATGTAAAAATTGTCTCTTTTAATATTTTTTATGAATATTACTAGTAAATCTGTATCAGTAAATTTGCCTGATGGATTGTGGTATAATTTTCATGATGGATTTAAGATCTATGTGAATTGTTATGAAAGCAAGTGTCTCTCATCTTTGTGAGATGCATAGCTAGAGTTTGGCAAATGAAAGTAGACAATCGATGAAATTGGAAAACATTGTACTGGCAACAAAGTTACATAGAAAAAGTATCAAATTAGGTAAATCCATAGAATCGGGGTTGCCACAATGATTTTTTTTCAAATTTGCTGCGTTTTTTCACTGTCTACTTTCACGTGTCAAACTCAATAGGTTTTGATGCTCTTGTGGTTAGTGAAAGAAAACATAATTGATGAAACATGTACGAATCTACGAAAAAAGATTTAAAAAACATCTACTGTATTCGAACCCAAGACACTGTATTTCGCAGGAGCACGCAAAAGGCCGTACTTCTAGCTTATCAGCGTCATCTTTCATATAGTTCGTGAACTATCAACAATGACATGATCACTCATAGCGTTCGATGAGTAAAGACAAAGCACGTTTGCTTCACACCAAATTAGTCCGCAGTTTTATCACACAAACTGATCTGTCGACAGCGTTGAATTGCATTGTTAATTGTAAGTTATTTCGATAGATGGTGTTATTCGGTTTCTCAGGCAAGTGTGGTACTAGACTTTTTTATATTTCATTCAATTTAATCATTATACAATAAAGAAAAATAAATAACAACAATTCAGGGTTACTTAGAAAGGGGAAAAAATTAAAACATTGTTGATTTTAATGCATTTGGAAATGATATACACAAAAGTTCTAAAACGCGGTATTAACTTTTTCTTTATGATTAGTATATAAGACAGGAATACCTTCTAGTATTCAGACTGGTCTATTGTTTAATGCAAAGTCTGGATGTGCTCGATCCTTACTGCGCTGACAACTCTAGTTCCATTGTCAACCTTGCTATTGTCCTTATGTGATTAGGAATTGAGCACTCCGAAGTCTATAAGTTCATGTAAATGCAAGGGTTAACTAGATATGGATATGGATAAACGATATGGATATGGATAAACGATATGGATATAGATATGAATATCGATACCCCACACCTGAGCGAAAGTGGAGTGCCGACCCTACAAAATATAGATATAGATTACTAATAGACACTCCATTAGTAGCAAAGGTTTTGCAGTTTTTTATAATTTTTTATAATTCTAATGTATTGAACACAAACTTTTGTCACCAACAAGTTTCAACAACCTTTCCGAAATTGGGGGGATTCTGCATCACGGGCGAAGCGAGCGGAGTGAGCGAAGCGAACGACGCGAAGTGATGCAGAACCCCCAATTATAACCTACTGATGTTTCAGCTGCGTTTTCGAACGGTCATGGAATGTGTTGCTGCGTAATGCAAGATGAATCAAGAGAATGCGTAATCTTGCAAATCTTGCGAGATCGCGCATGATTTTTAATGCAAGATTGATCTTGCAAAATTTGTGCAAGATCTTGGTATTACGAGATCTCGGTATACCGAGATTGCACTCCCTAGTACCTACGCCAAGCGGCCGCGATTTAGTAAGAAAATCGCGCGCGCTTATGTAAACGCTATTATTTAGCTTGTGGTAATACGGACTCTCGCGGCGCGATCTTAAGGTGCATTTTGTTTTAATACGAGCGCAACGACAAAAGGCTATTTTGTTTTTTTGAACGTTAGAGGCGTGGTTGCTAGAATTAAATTCGCACGTTTGCTATCAGAGAGTGCGCCTTCTGTACCTAGTACTATTATTTATTCTGTGGCATCGGTTTGAATGTGAGCGCGCCGTGTAGGTACGCGCCGTCACGCACACGCTTGCGTTGAGCCCATACTGCCCCCCCCCCCTTATTCCCCCTTATTGTATGCTAGTGTGTGCGTAACAGCGCGCTCTAAACGGCGCGCGGCGCGGACGCACACATCGAAACCGACAGCGGCACGTTTATATGAAGATAACTTAGGTACTGGTTTTACTGTGCTTAAACTGACACGAAGGTTTTACGCGGGAATCGACAAATGGCGGGTACAAAGCTTCGTCCTTTTTAAAATTAGTACTTTTACTTACCGACCAGAGAAATAAAAAACCTCGCCATATTGCGGAATTTCAATGGAAATAATTTTAAGAGGCAAATTGAGCAGTTTTTTATTTCTTTGGTCAGCTCACTCAAGAATAAACAATACTGAAGACATACCCTGGATTTACACATAAGCAAAGATTTGCAACTGAAGACTAGGCAGCATGGTCATTGACCTTCTATCTATCTATCTATATGGGGGACGTCTGCGAGTGGCGCAGACGGGGTGATCAGCTCCCGGTATGGGAACTATTTCACCCCTAATACCAGCCTGATGATGCCACTCATCCGTATGTAGTGAGCTTCCCCTCCTATCCGCGCGCCTCGCTTTCAAGAATGTGTCGCGCAGCCCGCTTCCCTAGTCCCCCAGTCGCAAGAACGGTAACCGGGAAAGCGCGGACGGGCAAGCTGCGGGCGGATGGCCACGGTGTCGGCATGGTGCCTCTGCCGGGTCCCCACCCCGCAAGCCCTACGCACCGCCCCAGCCCGCCCCGCTTCCGAGGGGTTCGAGAGCTTGCCGCACAGTTTTTCCACCTCTCTCAGGTTCGCGAAGACTAGTGGTTCTGCTACTACTCAGCATCATGGCACCATCAAGGGGCTCTGGTTTTACTGCTGCCCCTGCGTCATCCCCTCAAACCTACTGGTAGCCCTACAAAATCTTAAGATGTTCTCTAATGTTATTTCAGCTAGTTCGTTTGTTTCTATTCTGTCCGTGCCTATGATCTCCCATCTGGGCATTGATAACATTGGACACTCCGCGAGGAAGTGGAGACTGGTTTCCTCTTCGCCACATTCTGGGCATCCTGGGTCTGCTACTCTCTTCATTATGAAGAGGTGTCTATTCAATGCGCAATGTCCAGTTACTATGCCCGTGATCGTTCTAACGTCTCGCTTATTGTGCCGTAGCAGAGCCCTTGTGGTTTTCCTATCTATTGCTTTAATGAAAAGTTTAGACTGTCGCATTCCGGTGGACATGTGCCATCTGGAATTGGTTTCCTCCCTTATCTTTATATTAATCACTCCTTTGGTGATTTTGTCTGGGATGGGAAGGTGCGGTTCAGGGCCTATGAAGGTTTTGTCCGCACCTTCTCTCGCCGACTCATCCGCTTTCTCATTCCCTGTGGTTCCTTGATGTCCTGGAACCCATGCGATGGCCACGTTAACTTTTGTCGCCAGTAGGTTCAATTCACTTTTGCATTCCTTAACCAGAGGTGAAACAGTTTCCTGCTTGTCGAGCGCTCTGAGCGCCGCTTGACTGTCACTGTAGATCAGCACGGTGTCTATGTCACTGTTAATGGTGTCGCTGATGATGCGGGCACATTCCATGATTGCATAAATCTCCGCTTGGAATATGCTCACATGTCTTCCCAGAGCTATGGTTCTTTTAAGAGCCGGGGTGGGTTTCATTATGTATATACCTGCCCCCGAGAGCCCCGTTGATTCTTATCTTGATCCATCTGTGAAGCATTCCATCGTGTTTCCATGATGTTCCAGCTCCCATGCTGACCTTGGTCCTATGTGTACTCTATATTTCTTGTCAAAGATCCTCTGTTTCTTTATCAGGTCGTTACAGGTCAGGATCATTGACATCTTGTCTCCGAATTCTTGCTCCACTGTCGTGTGCCCTGCGTTCTTGGTGTTTCTGACCCAGAAGCCACACGATCTTATTCTGTAATATTGTTCTAAGGCTCTCTTTTTGGCCGCTAGGTCTATAGGATAGAGTCCTAGGATCATATCCAGTGCCGCGGTTGGAGTTGACTTCATGGCACCCGTTATCATCAGACCGGCTAGCCTTTGTACTTGTGTTAATTCCTTAAGGTTATTGCCGATCTTTGCTCTGTGCCACCATACAATGGCTCCGTAGAGGATTCTAGGAAGGATGATCGCTTCGTAAATCCAATGACATACGCGCGGTCTTAGTCCCCATGTCATTGACCTTAGCCTGTTCGAAAGAACAAACGAATAAAAAAAACTTAAGCTGACATACGGGAGTTTTACGCGGGAATCGAGAAATGACGGGTACATTTCTTCGTTCTTTTTAAAATTAGTACATAAATTTACTTTTATTTATATTTTTTCCTCTGTCTGTCTATGTGCCGCATTGTAAAATTAGTTTCATATAAGAACTCTTATACAAAATTCTCACAGTACAGGCCCAGCCTAGTGTGGGATTTTGGTTAATCTGTTTCTGGCTGCAGGACTTCTAATGATTTCAATCATATTGTAATTCTAATTATATTGTAATTAAAATGTCCTGTTATTGGGCAAAATTCTGCGTGGCCACTAAAATATCTAAATTTAAGTTGTTATGTCTCTTTCACGTTCTTAATAACAAAAAGGTACAAGTGATTGCCAACCTACATTTAGACACGTCAAACATCGATTTTATGCGTAATTTAGCAGGAATTTAAAAACATCCCGGCTAAATTAAGCTGAATTTGACAGCTGCGCTGATTATTTTAGATATCATTCTTTCAAAATTAAATTCATTCATCTCTCCATCCTTTTCGATTCCCATATGAATGAAAGAGACCAACAACTTAAATTTAGATATTTTAGCGGCCACGGCAGAATTGAGCCCATTGTTTGCTAGAATAAATTTATTATTATCTATAATATAAAAATGAATCACAAAATGTGTTGGTAAGCGCATAACTCAACAACGCCTGGACCAATTTTATCAATTCTTTTTTTAAATTGTTCTTTGAAGTCCAAGGATGGTTCTTACGAAGAGAAATAAAATAAAAAACATTCCCACGGGAAAAATGTTCAACGCGGGCGGAGCCGCGGGGTGGAAAGCTAGTTAATAATAAATATAAATATTGCACCCCTGATTTATATATTTTTTTATTTTAAACATCTCTGCCTGCACTAATCTTGTAAATGTGATATAATTTCAGGCACATTGAAGAACCACAGGCGGACTCACACAGGCGAAAAGCCGTTCCAATGTTCGTACTGTGAGAAGGCTTTCGTGCAGCGACATGATCTCATATCTCACATCCGGGGACACACCGGGGAGCGGCCTTACACCTGCCCGTGTGGACAGGCCTTTAGGTAACGTTTATATACTATAATATAACCTACCTCTATAGTACACTATCAACCATTTTCAGATTCCAATACTTTGCTTCCATTACTATTCCTTCCACTTAATTTACCTCCATTTAAAGGCCGATTTACATTATCTTAGTCTTTAGCGAAGTGCTTTAGAATAGTCTTTTAGTAGAAACGTGTAAACGTCACTTGCTTTAGTACCACTTTAGTACGGTCCTACGATTCTACGGTTGCCTTTCAAGTTGTACTAAAGTACTCTACTAAAGACTAAGAACGTGTAAATCGGCCCTTACTTTCATTTACCTTCCAAATGATATATTACATTTGCTTTCCATCTACCTACATTCACTTTCCTTCCATAAATCATGTACCTACTTTACTTTATTACCTTCTATTTCAAGCTTAGAATTCTAGACCTTATATTTTTAACCACTTTAGTATTTTTTCTTCCCTCACATCATCTTTCACGACATTCTCTATAAATACCGAACTTCTCTTATTTTCTTTCGTTACCTTAATCTGTTATGTCATTTCCCTTCTCGTACTGTGTGTGGCCTTTAGGTAACCTCATTATTATAATCCCAACCTTGTTTATTACTTTATAACTACTTACATTAATTTTATTATATTTAATTTACCTTCCATCTATATTTACTTACCTTATAAACCTTGCAACCATGCCTTGTCTGAACGGTGCAATCAAAATTCGTTTCTATTTGCAGGAAAGCCTCAGCCCTAAAGGCCCACGTTCGCTTGCACGGCAAAGAGCCCCCTCGCGATATGGCCTTGTTACAACCTTCTAACATGCTACTAGGAGTGATGCCTTCAGCTCAACCCGCGGCCCCAGTGTAGGGAAACCTTTATTGTCAGTCCATTACTGTAAACTTGGCATGAAGCATGGTCTAAAATAACAAGGTCTAACACTCCGACCACGTGACTGACACAAGCCTACGTCATTTTGCGCTGTTCATCCTTGTCTATTACACGCATTCGACAAGGATGAACAGGCAAAATGACGTAGGCCTGTGTCAGTCACGTGGTCGGAGTGTTAGACCTTGTTTTCTTAGACCATGGCATGAAGCATTGGCACAGAAGAAAATAATAGTACTAACCCGTACAGAAAGGACACTCACCCCCCCGCGCCAAAATGAGTCCCCGCCCGATATAGCGCCCCACGCCCCGCACCCCGCAGACGCCGCGGGACTCTACCAGGGGTGTTCGGGGGTGTTTTACATAGCGCGTTAGTGTTTGACTTGTAGTTGATATTCAGTTGTTATTCAAAAAGAAGTAGGTTGTCAAAACGGGTTTGCTGTATGGAGTGACCGCCCAGTGGCATTAGTTACGAGTGATTCGTTAATCCTACTAATATTATAAACGCTTTCGCGTTTGTGAGTATGGATGACGATGTTTGTTTTGTAAATGTTTTACGCAATAACTACTGAATGTATTTTAATGAAACTTTACAATAATATGGCTTATACATCAGAATAACACATAATATGCTACTTTTTACCGTGGGAAAAAGCTAGTAGCTCATAATATGAATATACTTAGTCCTACCTAGTTTTGGGTCAGATGGCTGTGTCGTATGTGAGATATCATTCCCTCATATATGTCCCCACCGAGGGGCTCGAGCCTACCCCTCATCAGGGTGAATAGGCCTTAGTCGACACCGCTGGCCCAGTGCGGGTTGGTCACGAACACACAACCTTTGAATGACTTCGCAGGTGTGTGCAGGTTTTCTCACGATGTTTTCCTTCACCGTAAGAGCGTCGAATAAACGTACATATGAATTCGAAAATTGAAAAAACATTGGTACGTGCCGAGGTTCGAACCCGCGAACTTCCGAATGGAAGTCAACGGCTCTGACAAGCGAATATTTGTCAAAAATCTGTGAGAAATCCGCCATATTGAAATATTCTAATAAGAGTGTACGCACGACAAAACTGTTTTTGTCACACGTGACAACGTGGTAGGGCTGACCATGTCGATAATCGATCTTGAAAACCTATCTGAAGAAAAAATCCCTTTAGATCAAGTAAAAATTGTCTATAGTTTATTGATTTTTCAACAGATGACGCCTGTTAGCGTAATACTATTAAATTATAATCGAAGCGAAAAAGAAGAAGAAAAAAAGGAGAACAAGAAGAATAAGTGATCTTAATTTTTCACTTCGATTATAATTTAAAATTGTCTATATTCAACACTCTATTTTTAATGATATACAAACTAGGGTGCTTGCACTAATAGTTAAATGGTCAACTATTAATATGCGGATAACAATTTACAAAGTATAAAAAAATAATTAAGAAATCGTACTTGTTTACTAATCGACGTTAAGTTTTGCCTCGTGACAACTAATTATCTGTTGAAACTGTCCTTGCAAATATTAACGTTAATAACTTTTACATGGGTACGGAAATTTTATATCATTCTTGAAAAATAAAAACAAAATGTAGGTCCCAGTACCAATACATGACCACCTTTTTTTCAACCAATAGGAAGCGTCTTCCGGATGGTCAATTGACGAACGTTACTTTGCCATGATAAAAGTAAAACAAAAAAAAGCGTAGAATAATAAACTCATGATTTTTTTTTACTCTGTGGTGGGTCAACTATTGGTACATTGCCCTTAAACGAAATTTTTTTTAATTTATTAATTGATCTCACTTATAGGAATCTCAAACTGTAATAATATTATTATAATAATTATTAATTATGTACATAAGATTCAAATGAAATTAAGACTTTTTATTGTGTAAGTACTTCAATATTTTGATATCTATTGAATAACTCAATAAACTTTTGTTCGTAACGCTAATGAAATGTTTTATTTATTAACCCTACTAGCACCAATGTATAGTTAAAATCATAATAATAATAATAATAAACTTTATTTGCTTTGAAAATGTACAAAGATTACAGCAGATGATAAGCCAGTTAACGGTTTCAATGTTTCCAGTCACAATATTGTAACATGCAAAAGGTTAAATATAAGGCATATAGTCCATTAATTAATTATTAATTTAAACAGTTACCACACATTCAATTATTAAACATAAATCATTCGAAATTATTTAGGTATCGTTTAGCCGTATAAAACAAATTAATAATAATCATTTTCATAATAATTCATGTCAACTTACATAGTAAAAACAGGGAAACAAAATGTCAATAATAAATAAGTAATTAAATATATCATCACAATGTCATTATGTCAGAATATTACATTTCCCTATACCTATAAGTGGCACATTTTATGTTACAGACTCAAGTATTCACTTATTGAGTAGAATAACTTCTCCATTAGCCATTTGTATAAAGTACTTTTAAACCTTGTCAAGGGTAATTCTCTAATATTTTCTGGGAGTTTGTTATAGACACGAATACACATACTGTAGCAATTTGACCTGAAGAGGGCTGATTTGGGGTGCATGTCATATTCCAGCTTATTGGGATACCTTAGGCTCCTGGTAGGATATAGGTCGCGACTAGTACGGAAGATGTGGATGTTTTGTTTAACAAATTTTGCAATTTCATAAATATATAGGCATGGATATGGCAGAATGTTCAACTTTTTAAACAGTGGTCTACATGTCTGGTCATAGTGAAAAATACATGTCTGGACATAGCGAAAAATACAAATATATTTCAGGTCTTCTCTATCTTTAAAGCCTAACCGCCTGACTAAAAGAAATAAAAAAACCTGCTCTGGGGGCGCCACGTTTATATTTATACGATTATGGGAAAAAAAAAAATCCCATAAAAATAGTTCAATTGAAACTCCGCAATATGGCGATTTTTTTATTTCTTTCATGGTCTAAGAAAACAAGGTCTCTAAAACCATTAGACCACGTGACTGACACAAACCTACGTCATCATGCGCTGTTCATCCTTGTCGAATGCGTGTTAATAGACAAGGATAAACAGCGCAAAATGACGTAGGCTTGTGTCAGTCACGTGGTCTAACGGTTAGACCATGATTTCTCTGGTCGGGCTTTAAAACCATAGACCTTAAGGATCAATGATGCTCGGGCGTTGCTCGCTATACAAGAGACTGGAAAACAATAGTGAGCAACGCAAGACGTTAGTTCCGACATAGGACACGTTCATGTAGATCCTTGTCGGTCTGTGAAGCGAAGTGGGAACAATCTCCACGGCGTAGACCTTCCGTAGACCACGGCTACGGCGTAGCAATTACGTAGCAGGAGCTACGAGATATAGATAACCCAGTCCCATCCCAATCCGTATCCCATCCCAATCCGTATGTTGTCAAGTGTACGGGCTATTTCCCGCACCCCACTACGCGGTTCCGCCGCCGTCCCAAACATATCCTTTCCGAACGTGACGACGAAATCACTGATGCAGTTAAAGCAGTCAAAGAATTTAGATTACACCTTACAGAATGCCCTTCTGGTAGTGAATACCCTTCAGGTAACAATTACCCTTCAGGTAACAACGCCCGCACCCGCCGGCGGGGGCGCGGCCAGAACCAAAATCAAAATTGAAAATCAGAGACGGAGCCCCTCAGGCGTCGTCTCCTTCACGATATTTTTCAATATCAACGCGCTAGGCCGTGGTCCGAGGCTCCCTCGAGCCGCCCCTAGACGCGTTGGTATATGACTTTTTTTTGGGGTAGAGTCTTCCACTCCCCCGCAAGTCCGGTGAAGCTTGATTTGTCGTACCTTTTCGACACAAGCATAGGTCAATTCAAAAAAAAAAAAAAAAAAAAAAAAAAAAAAAAAAAAAAAAAAGATAACCCAGTTGGCGGATCTAAATGAGCGTGTCCTCGGGCGCTGCTCGCTATACCACAGAATACCAAATAGTAGTCCCTAGCCACAGATAATATAAAACTAGTTACACCCCTAGCTATACAAGAGACTGCCAAACATATTGTGAGCAACACGCAAGGCGTTAGTTCCGACAGGACACGTTTATTTAGATCCTTGACAGTTTGTAAAGCGAAGTGGGAACAATCTCCACGGCGTAGACCTTCCGTAGACCACGGCTACGGCGTAGCAATTACGTAGCAGGAGCTACGAGATGTAGTATCACTTGGTTATACAGTCCGTGGCGGATCTAAATGAGCGTGTCCTTGGGCGCTGCTCGCTATACCACAGAATACCAAATAGTAGTCCCTAGCCACAGATAATATAAAATTAGTTTCACCCCTAGCTATACAAGAGACTGCCAAACATATTGTGAGCAACAAGCAAGGCGTTAGTTCCGACAGGACACGTTTATTTAGATCCTTGTCAGTCTGTAAAGCGAAGTGGGAACAGTCTCTACGGCGGCGTAGACCTTCCGTAGACCACGGCTACGGTGTAGCAATTACGTAGCAGGAGCTACGAGATGTAGTATCACTTGGTTATACAGTCCGTGGCGGATCTAAATGAGCGTGTCCTCGGGCGCTGCTCGCTACACAAGGGACTGTCAAACATATATAGTGAGCAACACGCAAGGCGTTAATTCCGACATAGGCCACGCTCATTTAGATCCTTGTCAGATTGTAATAAAATAAAAAAATGCTTCTCATCTTACTTATAAAATAATATCTTTTTTTTTAATTGACCTATGCTTGTGTGTCGTACAGGTACGACCAATCAAGCTTCACCGAACTTGTATAATAATATCCCAAGCGGTAGTTAACATGTTTTAAATAAAATACATTATAACAGAAAATAAATTCTTTATTTATAATATCCAATTATATCAGATTAACATAAACATTGCTTCCAAATAAGTAATGATTTTTATAAAATACTATATTCCGCTTTTAATTAAAATAACACTGAAAGGGGGTTTTAAGATAAACTTAGTGTTTAAACCTGAAATTGAGATCTTAGGTACAAATACATCACAATTAAAATTGCTATTTTTAACTATATTGTGCCGAAATTATTGCCACAAAATTTTGACTTGAGGTACTTACACCAAAACGAATAACGAACGCCATTTTGAAAAATTACTTGTCATTTATGTTGCGGATTTTATCCGCTGCGCTGATTTTCTTATATATTTTTGGCGCCACTAGCGTTTTTTTATGACGTCTGTCAGGGGTAAGCAACCTTCTTGTAAAAATGTTATCTAAAAATTTTACTTCTATTATATTTAATAACTACTAAGTATTTATGTACAATACACTGTTATATGAGGTAATAATTTTTATTAAGTTTTTGTACTGTTATATTATTATTTTTCGTCGTCCTACTTTAATCGCTAAAATTGTTTATTTTATTATTATAATAATATCATACTGTGTCAAAAATTTTCATAATATTTGTCTACACTTTTACGTATTTCATTTCTAAGATAACCTGTACTTATACATGTAATAACTATATTTATTACTTTTATTTATTTATTAACAATGTTTTCGATATTGGCACGTCATTGACTCGGAATTAGTAGTTATATGAATAAATTTTACGAAAAAAAATGGCAGGTTTTTATATACATATTTATAACAATAACTGCATCCATTTTGACTCATCCATTGCGTTTAAATTTATTTATATCTAAGGATATAAAATAAACGCACGTTACTCGAAATATTTTTTTTCTTTAAAAAAAACATTACTATCATAAATTTTCCATAATTAATATACATACTTATACCGTAAAGATGCAGTCATGAAAAATCTTTTTTTTTTTTCATTTTAAAACTTTTTCATATAACTACCAAACTATAAAACAGACTAGCTTTGCCAACTTGACACCGCCGATAATGCAGGGTGTTAGTAGCGACTTACCAATTACTGAAAGAACATACACACTCAGCCAACAGTAGTAAGCAACTTCCAAAAAAAAAATTCGAAAACAAACAAAAAATTCAAAAACTCTCCTTCGAAATAGTCATCATTTAATCGGAAAGTTTTTATGTAGAAGTCAGATTTTGAATACGTTTTATAAAGTTATTGTTGTTGTTGTTTGTTTGTTATAGAAAAGTATATTTATTTGAAAGAAACATGGTTAAATTAAAGGTTGGTTAACATTAAAAAATTTTTGTTGTTCGTTATTGTTGTTGTTCTTTGACTGAGCACGTCTTTTCAGTATTTGCTTAGTCGTAATTAACACCCTGTATACTCGGCCTTCTACCACGTAACTTTATCGCCCTCAGGCCTTACCTAAGTACTCGCTAAAAAATAAAATTCACAAAATTCTTACTTACGGCAGTATTGTTCTTTCGTTTACCAATAACAATAAAAAAAGTAATTTACACAGTGAAATTTTAATGTTCCTGTAGCAACATAGTGGTAGTACTCATCTGAACAACTTTTCCTAAGGCAGATAGGCTGAAATCTTAAAAATAATAGGCTATTTGACAATGCGAAAAATAAAGTGTTAATTACTGTAATCAGTATGTAATGTAAGTTTAAAAATGGATATTTACTATGGGAAGTTGAAAATAATAATTAATTAATGTAAAAATCCGTAAATAAAAATGTATTTTTTTTGGCGTTTGTCACGTGACTCAAAACGCTCCTGATTAGTCGGGTATAAGACATATGTCACTAGCCAGTAAACATCGTTTTCTACTTAAGCAACTTGTAGTAGTAGTACTGGCTAGTGACGTCACCGATGCCATTGCGACGCCATATTGTCAAAGTAGCGTTTTGGCGCGCTACTTAAATATTGAATTTTTATATCGATATTTTTCAGGAAATATGTACCAGAATTAAAAAATACAACTATTACTGGGATCCACAAACTCTACTGAATAATAAAAAATATATTTTAAAAACCAGTCAAATAGCCTATTTTTAACTTTTCGTACAAACTTCAGTCACGTGACCGGCCACTTTGTATGAAAAGTTGAATTTTAATTTTGAGATTTCAACCTATGTTCCTTAGGGAGAGTTGTTCAGTTTCATGAGTACTACTACCACTATGTTGCAGGAACAAGCCCATTAAAATTCCACGGTGCATAGCTGCCCTATCGTATTTTCAAAAAGATAATACTATAAAAAATAACTTCGCTCAATATGGCGGTTGATTTAAAAGTAAAACTTAAGCATGATACTAATTTAAAAGCTACGCAAAAAAATATATATGACAAAATAATGTTATTTTTATTTGATCACATTTCGCGGATCTGTTTTTGGCACAGACAAATAACAATGTTCAGAAAATAAAAAATATGAATGTTTTAAAAAAAAAACGTACTTGTTAATAAAAAATAAGCAGAAGCAAGACTCTGTCAGAGTTCAAAAAGGTAACTATTATTTAAATGGCACATTTAAAACTAGATAAAAACGTTACAAATTAGACAAAAGGACATTTTATATTATCTCACTTTTGTAGAGGTCGCCTATAATTTTATAAAAACTTATCATCGTCACAGCTCTAAAAATACGGAGTTACACAAAATATAACTGGCCAAAAAGTATCCATTGCGCAAATAAAAAAAAAACATAATAAATAAACAATTTCATTTTAAAAACAAATGTCAATCTCGATACTAGCACACAGTTTTCTAGTGCCATAAGAGAATAAAAAAAAGAGTACTTTTAAATATTTATCGTATCGCTCTAGACGGCGTCGTTTATAAAACTCCGATTCGTTCGTAAGCATGTACTTCAGAGCTTCGATTTAAAAAAAAACCTTAACGTTACTGGTACAGATTTCTATTTTAGCAATAAGGGCGCCTTTTGACTCATTTATGTGTTTTGTATCGAGTTCTTGGCAAGAAGTTCTTGTCTACTGTTTATTTTTTCTACTATATTGTATTGTTCCGATCACAACGCAAGAACCCGCTTGAATTCAAAATGGCGGATTATATCTTGTGTAAAACTGTAAAAACAATTAAAAAATCGTTCCCAAACGGCTCCAGCCATTAGAAATACTGATCCTAATACAACGCTTATTTCGCGCTAGCCTTTTCCAAAAAGTCCATCTTTAACCTTAACTCGATTAAAAATAGTTGCTTTTGGAGGGAAAATATCTCTTCCTTTTGCCGAAGCTCCATGTTTAAAATCTTCATTTTGGCTTCATGCTCCCAAATGGCATGTTGCCTTTTCGCTGTAAAATACAACCTTTCTTCTTCCGTCGCGGTCGCACAGTCGTGTTTCATTTGTTCCTCATTCTTATCCTGATTTCTTTCGTGTTTCTTTCTTTTATCATCGTCTAAATGGCTTAAATTCAACGGCGTGTTCAAAATTTGATCGTTTAGTTTTTGGAAGAAATTTTGTTGGAGTCTTGCTTGTTCGATCGCTTGGAGGGGGTTGGTTAGGATGGGTAGGGGGAGTATGGGGTTCATTGGGGGGGTTTGGAGGGATTTTAGGGGGGGCGTGGGGGAGGATTGGGGGATTATTTGTACGTGGGGCTCGAGTACGTTCGGCATCGTGTCGTCGCTGTCGTTCGTGCTTGACAGTCGGCCGTTTGACATCTGAGAGAGAAAGAGAGGAAAACTAATTAAACTCTTTTACATGTCTGCTAGATGACGTATGGTGTGTTTCATATAAATCCGGACAAAAGTTCATTGACCTCTTACTGTTATTAAAAACTAGCTTTCCGCCCGCGTTAAAAAATTTCCCGTAGGAATGAGGTATTTAAAAAAAAACTCTCCGTAAGAACTATCCTTGGACTTAAACAAACATTTTAAAAAAAGAATTGGTAAAATTGGTCCAGGCGTTGTTGAGTTATGCGCTTACCAACATATTTTGCGATTCATTTTTATATTAAAAATAAAAGGGGGAGTAAGTGAGGGTCTTGGTTTGCCGCTGGATGCGGGCAGCGCAGGACTGATCATTGTGGAGATCCTTGGGGGAGGCAGCAGTCCAGCAGTGGACGGCTACAGGCTGAGATGATGATGATGATGGCTAGTTGTTACAGAAGTGTTACAAATTTGTTTCAAAAGGCTTTTTATCTATTTTTTTACATAAAATCGTAAATAATCGTAATTGTCGATTTAGCAAAAATACTTATTAAAATGGTAACAAAAACATCCCCGAACACCCCTGGTAGAGTCCCGCGGCGCTTGCGGGGTGCGGGGCGTGGGGCGCTATATCGGGCGGGGAACTCATTTTAGCGCGGGGGGGTGAGTGGCCTTTCTGTACGGGTTAGTACTATTATTTCTTCTGTGTCTTTGTTTGTATTTTTGGCCTCTAAATAGAAATACTACTCTATAACACTCACGTTGACAGGAACGCAGTCGTCATCTTTGACAGAGTGGGCTCCGTCCGCGCTGGTCGCCGCGCCATCGCCGTCCTCGTCTGTAACACAAACACGGTTACAAATATATAACAAAGTACCACAGTCAATTAAACAATCAAATTCTTCTTCTTCATATTTAAGAGCCTCGCTCTTGTCGGTGGAGTCTACGCCACTCTGTTCTGTCTTCCGTCCTCTGTTTGATCTCCTGATACGACACGACATCTGTTCCTTCCTTAATTTGGTCCATATATGTCCTTCTAGGTCGTCCTCTCTTCCTTTTCCCTTCTATCTTTCCTTCAATGATGTTTCTGACAAAGTCGTCGTGTCGTATCAAGTCGTATCGTATCAAATAATGGGCTTAATTCCAGAGTGGCCGTTAAAATGTCTAATTTTAATTAGTTGACGCTTTGCAATTCTACGGGAACTGTCAAATTCAACTGACATCGCTAATTTTAATCTGACGTTCCTTATTTTATACAATCCATAGACAATCAATTCAACTTAACTTTATCTGGCGCAATTCTATGTATACCATTTTGACGCGTAAAATCGCTAATCTGACTAATCTTAGCGGCGATTAAAATAAATATTATGATTAGGTTGTATGGCAAGGATATAACTGGCCTTTTTCATCAAAATAACATGGAAAAACAACAACTTTAACTCAACTTAGACAATTTAGCAAGTCGCTTAAACCCCGTTAAATTTAGTTGGCCTGGCACCGTAGAATAGCACTTGTGGATTTAACTAACTAAAACTAGTTAAATTTTAGACATTTTTAATTTTAAGTTATTTAGACGGTGGACGCGTGGAATTGACATTAATTATTTTCTCAACATTTAAAAAGTCTCTCCGGGCTTGGCTATTACAGAATATGTTTTACTCAATTCGTGAATTTTTGGACTTCAAAGAGATTTCGAGCTTTTAATGTGTTGTTAGAAGAAAAAGTTTGATTAATGTTTACATGCTGTCCTAGGCTAGATATGTGAGACCTATAAACTGTTACTTTATGACCATTGATTTGTGATCGTATCTTAAGCAAATAAATAAATCTATCTATGTATCTATTAGAGATGGGCCGACTAGTCGCAGACCTCTTTTTTTACTTGAAAGTTATTAAAAATAATGTAACGCCAAAATGTCTGGCAAGGTCACACGCTCACCCCGCCTTCTACAACGGTATGCCAAATTACGTATTTTGCGATAATTTCCTATAGTCTTATTGTATCGTTTGAAAAAAATGTGCGCATTGTATGCAGGCGTCAATGACCTTTTGTCCGGATTATGAAACAAACCATAGTTACCTTTGACGTCCAGAGGATGTATGCTCTGCCACAGCATGCCGTCCAGCAAACCGGGACCGTCACCAGCGGGCTGCTGGAGACAACACAACCATCATTCTACATTCAAAACATCTTTTTTTTATTTACCGTGATGTGCTGTTCCCGGGAATATTCCCACACTAAGAATGCTACTTTCCGTTTGAGGCCAACTAGGACGAGTCAGTGAGATATGTAGGGTCGGTCGGGTCGTTAGGTACTGTGGAGTTTGCATCAGTGCGTTTGCAAACTCCTTTTAAATGTAACTGGCGCTTATGCCGCAATTCTAGAAAAACGATTTGATTTTGATTTAGGAATTGTCTCGCATTTAAAAAAAAGAAGATTTGTCAATATAATTGCTCCGAGGATCGAAGTAAGACCAGATCCTGATCTGAAGATAAAATAAACAGCTTTGAAGATACCCTTGTCTTGTGATTGTCGAGCCATCCTCATTGTACGGTCGCGTTCATAAGTCCAGTTATATCACGTGCTTCTATACTTTAAATTAACTTTTTTTCCAAAAGCATTCAGGACGTTTTATTTGAAGTAAAATATTGAGTCCCTATTCCACTGTAAGTATCGTAACACTTTTTTTTTTTTTTTTTAATTGACCTATGCTTGTTTCGAAAAGGTACGACAAATCAAGCTTCACCGGACTTGAACGTAACACACAAAAATTTGAATTACAAGCTTTTAGGAAAAAAGTTATTTAAAAGTATAAAAACACGTGATATGACTGCACTTCTGAACTTGTACTGTATGTAACCGGAAAACACCAACCCGGTCTACCACATCTAGCCAGCTTGAACAACAAATTTCGTTGGGAATATTCCTGGGAACGGAAATTTTCCGCGGGAATATTCTCGACGGCACATCTATACTGTGGAGTTTGCATTAGTGCGTTTGCGAACTCCTTTTAAATGTAACTGGCGCTTATGCCGCAATTCTAGAAAAACGATTTGATTTTGATTTAGGAATTGTCTCGCATTTAAAAAAAAGAAGATTTGTCAATATAATTGCTCCGAGGATCGAAGTAAGACCAGATCCTGATCTGAAGATAAAATAAACAGCTTTGAAGATACCCTTGTCTTGTGATTGTCAAGCCATCCTCATTGTACGGTCGCGTTCATAAGTCCAGTTATATCACGTGCTTCTATACTTTAAATTAACTTTTTTTCCAAAAGCAATCAGGACATTTTATTTGAAGTAAAATATTGAGTCCCTATTCCACTGCAAGTAAACGTAACACACAAAAATTTGAATAACAAGCCTTTAGGAAAAAAGTTATTTGAAAGTATAAAAACACGTGACATGACTGCACTTCTGAACTTGTACTGTATGTAACCGGAAAACACCAACCCGGTCTACCACATCTAGCCAGCTTGAACAACAAATTTCGTTGGGAATATTCCTGGGAACGGAAATTTTCCGCGGGAATATTTTCGGAACGGCACATCTATACCTATGCTTTTCTCGAAAAGGTAGGACCAATCAAGCTTCACCGGACTTGCGGGCTCGCTGTTGGCTCTACCCCAGAGTAGTCACGTACCGTAGCGTGTAGGGGCGGGGAGAGTGGGCGAGGACCACGGCCGAGAGCAACGATACCCAACAACATCGTGAAGGAGACGACGCCTGAAGGAAGGGGCCTTATGGTGTTAGTACATATTGTAACATTTTACGTTACTTTTGAGAACTTTGTATTACACGACTCAAAACGTTACTTTTAAGTATTTTTAATCTTATTTGTGCTACATTACGTTACGTATTGAAGTCGTTTTCTAAGTAAAATAAGATAAACGTTAGTTTTTACATGAAAATTGAACTTTTTACAAAAGTTGGGTATTTTCACGCCTTTTAATCAATGTCTTAATTTCGGTGGTAGGTACTGTGGTGTGCATGTGTCCTTCATGCACGCCGTTTCATGCTGGCAGCCTCTTTTTGCGTTTGAGGCTTTATAAAGATGTAAAGTAATATCAGTTTGAATTTCTTTGATGAGAGGGAGATGGCCGTAGCCCGTGCTACGAGCCTGACGCCATTATTATTATAATTTCCAAAGCTTTTGTAATGTTTCGTTAATAAGTTTCTAATATATAATTCCTTAATTTAAAAGCATACGTTGTTCTCCTTTGTCCTCCACCATTAGGGCCGGTTCGTACAGTACCTACATATTTCTATCAGGTTTTTAGAAATGAAAAAAGTTTTAGTTCTCTCATGTTAATTTTGACTATGGGTCACTGGCAACATTAATAACAACAATAAACAGGTCGCGCGAAGCTGTGGCCAGGCCCTTAAGCGGTTCAATAATTCTGACACCAGGGAAAGGGCGTGTACAGACCATACGGCCTGTGAGTAGAGATGTGTAGGTAATGCGTATGTTATCACAAAAGTAATATCACTCTAAAAGGTAATGCAATATCACACATTACGCGAGTATTGTAACCAGTACACGTACACATCACAAATTAGCTAATATGGAAGAAAATCAACTTCTTTCGGGTCAGTTAATGAAAAATAAAAACCACTTTTTTTGTGTGCTATCTAACTCGAGTAATGCGGTCGCGCGCAGGTAATGTTATGATAAAGTAATACGTGCTGACGGTACGGAATACTACAGAGCATTTCTTCGTACTAAGTAACAAATTTCATTCAACATTTCGGGTAATGTTTGGGGTGATGTGTAATGGTACGGGGTGATATCACCTTTTCGAAAGTAATGAGTAATGTGATATGGCATTAAAACGTACTGTTTTGCGCATGTCTACCTGTGAGGAACTTGTCGCGTACAGACCTGGTGTTCGTGGGCGCGCATCTTGCACTTCTTCTTGTAGTTCTCGTACCACATCTTGACTTGCGCGGGAGTGCGCGGGCGATCGCCCCCGCAACGCTTATTCACCTCCTCGCATATGGTCGACCACACCAACTGGAGGAAAACAAATGATAATAAGTTAGGTTATGATATGACACTCCAAAAAAGAACGCGATTTGAAACAGAGTAAGGGGCCGTCCATTAATCACGTGAGGTTTTAAAGGGGGGGGAGGGGTTTGTCAAAAATCACGAAATATCACAAGGGGGATGGGGGGGTGTGGTAAAACATCACGTGTATTTATTTTTTCCTATCAAAAACAACCTACAACCTTTCTGTCTAGGCATTTTTATCATAGTCCTTAATTTCAGAATTAAATAAGAGTTACCCTTTCATAGACAATTACGAAATCAAAATTACGAAAACGAATCAAAGGGGTAGGTAAGGGTTTATAACTGTATTTTAAGATAGTATTCAAAATTTTTAAGATTCTTTGTAGGTACTAAAAATACACGTCGTGATGTTAGGTGGGGGGATGGGGGGTAGTCTCAAACCTCACCACGTATCACCAAGGGGGAGGGGGGGTTAAAAAATGCTAAAAAAAAGATCACGTGATTAATGGACGGCCCCTAAGGGAGTTTTTTTTTTGTAGGACCTACCAGTGTTGGTTAAATCATCATCATAATCATCTCAGCCGAAAGACGTCCACTGCTGGACAAAGGCCTCCCCCAAGGATCTCCACAATGATCGGTCCTGCGCTGCCCGCATCCAGCGGCTTCCCACGACCCTCACCAGATCGTCGGTCCACCTCGTGGGGGGCCTGCCCACACTACGTCTTCCGGCGCGCGGTCGCCATTCAAGAACCTTTCTGCCCCAACGGCCGTCGGTTCTACGTGCAATGTGCCCAGCCCATTGCCACTTAAGTTTTGGGCAAAATGTAATTGTAATTCAATTACAAATTACTTTGAGTAATTGGTAATTCGCTACTTTGAATTGCAATTACAAACTGTGAAAAGTAATTCAAATTACGAATCACTTTGAGTAATTGGTAATTTGCTACTTTGAATTCCTCACGATGTTACCCTTCATCGTAAGAGCGTCGAATAAACGTAGGTACATATGAATTCGAAAATCGAAAACACATTGGTACGTGACGAGGTTAGAACCCGCGAACTTCTGAATGCAAGTCAACGGGCTTAGCCACTTGGCCAGCGACGCTCTTTACGACAATTACGTACGACGCGCAAAATCTAGAACATGTTATAAAACAATGTATTAGGAACATGAAACTTTATGAACTACAAAACTACAGTTAAAGATAGCAGTATACATCACGGATTACATTATCATCAGATAAACTCATAATTAATTAGTTATTTGGTTAATTCGATACCTATATCACAACACTGATTATAAGCAATACAAGGAAGAATTTAACATTATAAATAATTTATTGCACATTTCACACTGGTAACCTATCACATTTTCGAAAAACTGAAAACCGAATTTCAATATTCCGTAAACGATTCATACATTTTTCGATTTCCATTGTATGACTTGACATATTTTTAAATCACCGCAATAACACTTTACAGAATTATTCTTTTTCCGCACAACGTTATTCCGTTTTACGATTAATCTTTTTTACTAAATACCGTAATCTCACTTGGTCTTTTTTTAAACGCTAGAATTTTATTTGTTGTGTTATTTTTATTATTCCGAAGTAACAATTATTATTTTTTATAATTACGACACATAATGTTTTTGGAGTTCGGGGCACCCCGACATCTGTCGGTTAGGTTAGAAGGGTATGGCGGGCGTGGTGGGCGAGCAAAGCGAGCCCACCTCTCCCGCCATACCCTTCTGTTAGGTTTGACATGTATGCATGCCTGCTTGTGCTTGGTTGCATGCTTGCTTGCTTGCTTGCTTGCATGCTTGCTTGCTTGCTTGCTTGCTTGCTTGCTTGCATGCTTGCTAGATTGCTTGCTTGCATGCATGCTTGATGGAGTACAGAATGTAAAATGGAGAAATTAAATTTGACCTTGCAATATAATGGTTCAATTGAGCTATCGCACATGTAAAAAAATGGTTAACGTTGTCATGGATTTTCGGTATACTGGTAAATAGTTTAGTGGAAATTTGAAACATCGGTGAACAAGTAAAAAGGTAAATTAAAACGCGGAAACATGATACAATGGAAAATGTTATTTCGGATAATAAATAAATTTTCTAACTGATAAATGTCAAAAAGTTAGCGGAGTAACAATATTCGGAACAAAAAATATCGGAAATACAATAGGTAACCATTTCACACTACATAAAGAAATCTTTTTCACGTCTAAACGGCTGGAGCAATTTTAATAAAATTTGGTATGGAGTTAGCTGACACCCTGGATTAACACATAGGCTACTTTTTACCGCGGGAAAAACTGTTGACGCGGGCGTAGCTGCTGGGCGAAAAGCTAGTTATTAATTTTTCCTACTAATATTACAAATGCGAAAGTATTTTTTTCTGTCTGTCTGTTAGTCACGCTTTCACGCCAAAACCACTGAACCGATGATGTGATGAAACTTCATACAGAGATGGAATAGAACTTGGGGAAGGACATGGGCTTCCTTTTACAACGGGAAAATACCTCATTCCCACGGGAGAAACTGTAAACGTGGGCGTAGCCGCGGGTTGGGAAGTTACTAATAAATGACAAAGTTTACATATTATTTGTAAGTTTGTTACTCAATAAAGCAGCAACCGGCTGAACGGAATAGGAGAGAATTATTTTTTATTATTGTTCTATTTTGAATAAAAATAGCTAAAATAATTTTGTAAATTCGATTTGTAAAGTCAAATTTTCGATCAAAGTTACTTGAGCGACCTTATCGCTTGGTTGGCAATATCTTACAGCCAGCTTATTAGTTTTAATAATATTGTTATTAATTATTAAAAGACTTACATAATTATAGAGTTGGCTATGGGAGTCCATGTTGTAATGTCACTGGTTTTCGTTTAGTACTGGTTGCAAATTATTGAAGGCTAGACTAGTTTTGTAGTACATGCCGTAAGATGGAGCGATTTGATAAGATTTTTTTTATTGTCACTGCATAATATAAAAAACCTTACAGAATAAATATACATAGAGCACGCGCATCGCTCCGCTGCCTATATGTCAAGCGTAAGCAATTTTTGCAGATTTTGTATGGGCGGTGAAATCAGAAACATTTTTCTTTTTGGATTTGTTCCTCGAGTCATGTTTGCAACTTATCACTGCACATTTCAAAATGTTCTCCTATTAAATTACTTATTTTCACCGGGAAAAATAATCAGCTCCTATAACCAACCATTTGATACTAAACGAACGCGCTGAAGATATTCGGACTGTTCATATCCGTGCTTACGGTTCATACTCGATTAGGCGTACTCTATCCCTCCCAGAATTTTTTCTATTTATACTCTAAGTAAAAAACAAAATCGTTTCCCGTCTGTCTGTCCCTATGTATGCTTCGAAATTTAAAACTACGCAACGGATTTTGATGAGGTTTTTTTATAGATAGAGTGATTCAAGAAGAAGGTTATATTATGCTTATAACTTGCATAATTTACTTAGAGGTAACCCATCATCATTAACAGCCATTTAACAGCTCATAAAAGTCCCCACCGAGGGGCTCGAACCTACCCTGAAATCAGGGTGAATAAATGGATGGAATAAATGGACCACGCTGGCCCAGTGCGCAACTAAAACGCAACTATTTTAAAGCAAAGAAATAAATACACAAAATATTTTATAAGAGTTAACCCAGATAACTATTTTCTTTATATTATAATGTTATTTATTTATGCAATGTTATTTTTGCTAATAAACTACTGCTCCATTCCACATAAACCTTCGAAGGAAATGGAATATGTTCTGGCCTGCACAGTCGCTGCTAAGGAATTGATATGCAAATTTGTATTTTTTTAACCACTGGACATTTTGCAAACCGGACATTCTGCACCTAAACGTGTATTTCTTGTTACTTGATTTCCTTAAATAAAGACTCTGCCTAGTTTTGGGGCCCCTGTTCCATCTCCTTTTATCACTCTTTGATGGGGTTTAGTACCGAACAAAATATTCGAGGGTCTAGCTGATAATCAGCGTTGCATTCGCCTCGGCTTGGCCTAGTTAGTCTATTTAGTATCGGGTGTAATGGCAATAATCACAACCTGTCAATTTGTTTTCTTTTAAGATGCCAAATAAAAATATTTTCTTTCTTTCTTTAATGTTTCCAAAAACAATCCTTTATATTATTGTTATAATTTGGTCTAAAGCGAAACTATTTTAAAGCGAAGAAATAAATACACAAAATATTTTATGTATGTGTAGGCGATGTCATCCCAAGTAGGCGGATTTTTCGTCTAGAATACAAGTACTAGCAAAAATATGTTTAAAATACTCTAATGAAGCCAGTAAAAGCACAAAAAGTCCTTGTTGATCTAAAATATTTTTGCATTTATTTATTACTAGCGACCCGCCCCGGCTCCGCACGGGAAAATGGGTATTGTGGGTTATTTATTTTAAAAAATTGCATCAAAATCCGTTGCGTAGTTTTAAAGATTTAAGCATACATAGGGATATAGGGACAGAGAAAGCGACTTTGTTATCACTACTTATTATAAAACAAAGTCGCTTTCTCTGTCCCTATGTCCCCATCTATGTCCCTTTGTATGCTTAAATCTTTTAAACTACGCAACGGATTTTGATGCGGTTTTTTTAGTAGAAAGAGGGATTCAATGGGAAGGTTTATATGTATAATACATACATAATATACTTAAGGATAACCCACAATAACCATTTTCCCGTGCGGAGCCGGGGCGGGTCGCTAGTATACTATGTAGTGATTCCGGTCTGTCTGAAACAACATTAAAAAGCCCGCTTTAGCTTGTAAACTGCACTACAAGCCTTACACGAGTCTACCTAGCGCTGATTTAACGGAATTCTGCAAGTATTAAGTTACAGGCTCACGGGTGTCCGTTGCTATCACCCAAGTACTCATGGTTAAAGTACTTGCTATGAGTTAACATAGCCACGGAATAAATAAAACGTTTTTTTTTTTATAATTTATACTTGCGATTGTTGGCGCTTGGTGAAACTCCATTGTATTCATAGTTTTTTGAAAAACACTTGTACTTGTTTCACATATATATTTATTGGGAAACCCAACTAGTTTCGCTCACATTATTCTAATACACAATGTTTTAATAAACAAAAACCATCTGAAGCTCATGTGAGCGAAACTAGTTGGGTCTCCCAATAAATATATAAGTAAAACAAGTACAAGTGTTTTTAAAAAAACTATGAATTTTTTTTTTACATCTCTCACACACGGCCATCTGACCCCAAACTAGGCAGAGCGTGTACTATGGGCGCCAGATATAAATACTCGTACATATATAAATATACAACATCCAGACACAAGGCAAGCACAAGTGCTCATCACACGAATGTTTGCCCTGGGCGGGATTCGAACCCGCGACCCTGTGCTCAGTTGGCAGACGTACTACCAACTAGGCTACGGGGCCGTCACTATACTATTAAATTATGTTTAATTTTAAAAATAATATATAGTGGCCATAAACTGTATTTATTATAGTCCGCTGTAGTTACAGATAGAAAAGTTGCTAAAAACGGCCACTTTTGGCAAATTTTCAATCTGTGACTACGCTTGGTATAAAATTTTTCTAAAATCCGGTAGGTCATTTTGAAGTTGGCGTGCTTTAGGATATATAGGGGCCATTATACTGTATTTATTTATAGTCCGCTGTAGTTACAGATTGTTGTTACAGACAGTTGCTAAAAACGGCCACTTTTGGCCAATTTTCTATCTATAACTACATCGAACTCAAACTAACAACAAGCTGATGACTTCTATATATTATAATCCTAAAACAGCAACTCTTTAAAATGACCTACCGGATTTTTTAAAAATTGTTTACTCAGCAACATGGTCTAGAAAACAAGGTCTAACAAGAAGACCACGTGACTGACTCAAGCCTACGTCATTTTGCGCTGTTCATCCTTGTCTATTAAACGCATTCGAGAAGGATGAATAGGCTTGTGTCAGCTACATGGTCTTCTTGTTAGACCTTGTTTTCTTGGACCATGCTCAGTGAGTTATAATTTTTTAACGCATGGCGGCGCCCTTAATATATTTTTCTAAAAGTAGTTTAAAGTGAAACAAACATTCAAACGGTAAAATTTTCACGTTTACATTAAAATATTAGCGTGATAACAACGAGTAATCTTTTTACCAAAGTCCGCCCGCTCAGAATTCAACAGTTCGAGTTAAAGATTATAGCATCGCTGCAGATAATCTAACTAACCACCGGGTAGATAAAACAGTGTTTTACATACAGAGCCTTATACGACAAAACTTCGCTGGAAGACATTGCCTTGCCAATTTACTTATTCATAACTGGGCCAAAATTCATAATTTTTATTCATCATAGGTTTCTTAAAAAACACCTAATGACGTCATATTCTCTTCTATCTTCGGATGTGACCGAAACAAACAATTAAGGGGTATTAGATTTAATATAATAGGATTTTTTCCATGATTTTTTCACAGCAATTTAGTTTCACCGTTGTCCGCGGAAGCAAAAATGGTGTACTCATTTGTATTAGACAGTATTAACTAAATATCATAGGTTAATAATAAGTATCTTCTGTCGATTTTTTAAGAATAACTTACGATGGGGCTGACATAATCACAGTAAGTGATTAAAAGTCCCTAATAAATCACTATCACTACATAGTATAAAACAAAGTCGCTTTCTCTGTCCCTATATCCCTATGTATGCTTAAATCTTTAAAACTATGCAACGGATTTCGATGCGGTTTCTTTTAATAGATAGAGTGATTCAAGAGGAAGGTTTATATGTATGATACATGCATAATATACTTAGGGATAACCCACAATAACCATTTTTTTGGGGGAAAGTCGGGGCGGGTCGCTAGTAAAATAATAAAAAAATCTTCAGATGTAGTCGTTACACGAGCCATGTCAGAAGCCTTAAACGGCTCAATAAATCTGACACAAGGATTAATGAGATCGGTCAGTAACCTCATAGCCCATACACCCTGTATGATAAACGCTATAAGTGACAAAATAATCACCGAATCCCCTATCAGTAAATTTAACCGTTATCAGAATAATTTTATTAAGTAAATCGATTAGGTGTTAACAGATATTTCAATTGAACCCAATTTTTCATTGTTATATTTGATAAGTTAGTGACGCAAGTTAAGTACATAATTGGTTTGTTGATTTATGTAATATGACTGACTACGCATACCTACATGTTTCCCATGTTTCAGTCAATTATTATAATATAGAGTCATCCATTAATTACGTCAAACGTAGGAGAAAGAAAAAGGGCGACGAAATTTGACACTGTGAGTAGTAGGTACTACTATTATGCTTTTGTTACTGCAAGAGATTCCTAAGTTTTGTGACGTCACATTTCAAAATGAATAGTCTAAGTATAATAAAATAAGTACCTAAGCTAGTATAATTTAAAATTAAAAATTGGAATATTTATCCAAACTAAGGGCCTGGCACAGCTTCGCGCGACCAGCAGCGGCGCGAACTGCGACGAGACCGGAGGCGCGAACGACGTGCCATGGTAGGCCACAGCTCGCAAAGAATTCGCTCTATAGACCATACACCGTAAGTTGCCCCCCGCCTGCCATAGTACTTCTATTGCAGGCGGGGGTCATCTATAGTGGAAGGCCTGTAGACGCGATGCCGCATACACCCACCGCCACCGCTGCCGCGACTAGCTGTGGCCTGCTTCATATAATTGCCTACGTTTGTTTCCATCGCTCTCCAAACCTACTTGGAGCCTTGTACCTGCTTGCTGCGGTTCCTGGCGCAAGACGTTCCGGTGCCTCGCTATTAGCCCTAAGACGTCCACTTCTCCATTCCAGTGAAGCTGATCTCCACTCGAACATTTGATTGGCGACCTTGCCAAACCTACTTGGAGCCTTGTACCTGCTTGCTGCGGTTCGTGGCGCTGTTGGAGCGTCCAGGCGCAAGACGTCCCGGTGCCTCGCTATTAGCCCTAAGACGTCAAACCTACTTGGAGCCTTGTACCTGCTTGCTGCGGTTCGTGGCGGTGTTGGAGCGTCCCTGGCGCAAGACGTCCCGGTACCTCGCTATTAGCCCTAAGACGTCCACTTCTCCATTCCAGTGAAGCCGCTCTCTACTCGAACATTTGATTGGCGACCCTGCCAAACCTACTTGGAGCCTTGTACCTGCTTGCTGCGGTTCGTGGCGCTGTTGGAGCGTCCAGGCGCAAGACGTCCCGGTGCCTCGCTATTAGCCCTAAGACGTCAAACCTACTTGGAGCCTTGTACCTGCTTGCTGCGGTTCGTGGCGGTGTTGGAGCGTCCCTGGCGTAAGACGTCCCGGTGCCTCGCTATTAGCCCTAAGACGTCCACTTCTCCATTCCAGTGAAGCCGCTCTCTACTCGAACATTTGATTGGCGACCCTGCCAAACCTACTTGGAGCCTTGTACCTGCTTGCTGCGGTTCCTGGCGCAAGACGTCCCGGTGCCTCGCTATTAGCCCTAAGACGTCAAACCTACTTGGAGCCTTGTACCTGCTTGCTGCGGTTCGTGGCAATGTTGGAGCATCCCTGGCGTAAGACGTCCCGGTACCTCGCTATTAGCCCTAAGACGTCCACTTCTCCATTCCAGTGAAGCCGTTCTCCACTCGAACATTTGATTGGCGACCCTGCCAAACCTACTTGGAGCCTTGTACCTGCTTGCTGCGGTTCCTGGCGCAAGACGTCCCGGTGCCTCGCTATTAGCCCTAAGACGTCAAACCTACTTGGAGCCTTGTACCTGCTTGCTGCGGTTTGTGGCGGTGTTGGAGCGTCCCTGGCGCAAGACGTCCCGGTGCCTCGCTATTAGTTCCAGGACCGTGCGCTTCTCCAGTTCGGTGAAGTTCTTCGAGCGCTCCTTGTGACCGCGGCGGGCCCTTATAGATGTCGCCGCGCTGCGGGTTGACATTTCAGTCTGGAATTGAAAGAGATGGTTGTACAATACTCTATTCTTTAAAGTAAAATAAAAATATGTGGGGATATCTCACACGGCCATCCATGTAACCCAAAACAAGACAGGACTAACTATCTAAGGTTTCTTAGCGATATAGGTTTATCATGGTGTATATTATTTACGAGGTTGTTTAGTTTTATGAGTACTACCACTTTGTTGCGGATAAACAACCAGTTAAACATATACCGGCAAAGAAAACGGCATATAGCGTCAGCAAACTTACCAGAAAAGATTTCTGGTAACCAAGTCAAATTTTTAATAGAACACTAGGAACACTATCTGAAGACATTTCAATGTATTAAAATAAAAAGATTTCGATTCAATTTTTTATACTCAAATTAACGTCAATCAAATAATAATAGATTATATTACCAAAGAACCAAAAGGCATTCTAGGCTTAAAATCGTTCAACCCAATACCTGTGGCGACGACTGCGACTAACAGTACACAAAATAGACAGGGGACAGCTACATTCACCCGTTTAACCAACAACTGCGATCCCCAACCTACAAAACAAGTGTGCGGATGTTTTAGAGAGGACTAAAAAGTATTTTTTTTATGTTATAATTTGTACACAACGTGTTATTTAAATAAGCTAAGCTTTTTTATATAGTTTTATAATTATTACATTT
Organism: Teleiodes luculella; assembly: GCA_948473455.1. Taxonomy (NCBI): domain Eukaryota; kingdom Metazoa; phylum Arthropoda; class Insecta; order Lepidoptera; family Gelechiidae; genus Teleiodes; species Teleiodes luculella. The sequence continues at coordinate 2,026,533 of OX419608.1, forward strand.
ACGTAATCTTTAAAATTAATTTTGCATTCATTATGATGAAGTCATACGAACCATAAAATCAAAACAACTCGCTGTATCATTGCCCGTTCGATTCCCGGCCGCGTATATTTCAAACTTAATTACCATTTTAATATTATCCATTAACGACTAATCACTGAACACACTGCAACGTAACTGATGCGTTTAAATAAAAATAAACTGTATCGATATACAAAAAGAATGCGCTTCGACCAAAAACATTAGAAACATGACAAGTTTATTCTTGTGAAGATTAAATTATTATTTTCTTCTGTGGTAATACCTTAAATTGAAAAATTTAAAACCCCCGCCACAAAACCTTTACTTGATCTTTTCAACAACTAGAAAAGAGCTGACAATCTTCAAATGGCTGAAGATATTTTCTTGGATCATAGCTAAGAACAGTCGATTGTGATACCTTGCAAACAAAAAAAAAACTAGATCAAAATCGACGCATCCGTTTAGATGCTATCATGGTCTAAGAAAACAAGGTCTAACAAGAAGACCACGTGACTGACACAAGCCTACGTCATTTTGCGCTGTTCATCCTTGTCTATTACACGCATTTGACAAGGATGAATAGGCAAAATGACGACAAGCCTACGTCATTTTGCGCTGTTCATCCTTGTCTATTACATGCATTTGACAATGATGAATAGGCAAAATGACGTAGGCTTGTGTCAGTCACGTGGTCTTCTTGTAAGACCTTATTTTCTTAGACCATGGGTGCTACGATGCCAAAGACAGACAGACAGACACACACGTCAAACAAACACCCCTTATTCGTCGGGGGTTAAAAATATGGTACATTCTTTTAATACCATGAATATGTATAAAACAGAAGAGACAAAAGGTGGCCTAGTTGCAAGTAGCAATTTCTATCAGGCAACGTTTGGGTATGGAAATGGAGCAAATAAAAGAGATGTTGTTTGTTGATTAGATTGATAGATAGATAGATAGATAAAATCTTTATTCGCTACAATGACAATAGCATTTTTACAAAAATCATTTGATTGGAAATAAAACGTGTTTTAAAAAATTGGTTTAAAATACATAAATTTAAAAAATGGTAATTCATTAAGTACAGTAGCCAGCACATGCGGCTGGACATAATGACCTTGGGAGCGTCTTTATCCTGTAGTAGTAGGAGCGAAAATCGTGGTGCGAATGTCCAGCCGCATGTGCTGCCCACTGTACATACAACGTCTGTAATACCACAGAATAAATAATAGTACTAGGTACAGAAGGCGCACTCTCTGATAGCAAACGTGCGAATTTCAATCTAGCGACCACGCAACTAACGTTCAAATTACTTTGAACGCGTCGAACGTGACCCTGGCTATAATAGCCTACCGTTTCTCGCTGCGCTCGTTTTAAAACATTATGCACCTTAAGTCCGCGACGCGAGAGTCCGCATTACTAAGTCCGTCGCGCGCCTTTGATAAAGCCGCTCCTCTATAGGGTTGGGCGTAATTACAAAATGATTGAATTAGACCTTTGATATTATATTGGTATTGGTAATACTTCACTGGTAACTAATAATAATCATAATAAATAATTTTAATTAAACTTGACCAGTTACAATAATTGTTTTACAAAGCAACCACACTAGGCGCAGCCTGTATCGTGGCTACTATTTGATCTAAAGTTCGTCATTTTCAATACATTTCTTTATTTTATTGCTTAACTTATGAGCATTTAACTAGTAACCAGTTTATGTGAGCTTGTTTTAGTAAGCAATCACTAGTTCTGGGAGGTCTACTTATACTGAACGATTTCTAATTAGAGGTGGTTAACATTTACACGAAAATATAGCAACTGGGGTAGGGTGATATCACTAAATATGTTAATACCTGAAGTTATTTCATTATAATAATGATTTAATCAATAAAAGTGATATTAAAGACAATAAAAGTATTATCTTAGCTTTCGATATTACTCGGAAGGAAAAAAAATGTTACCTCATTGACATTCCTATCGTTATTTAAACACCCGAATGCCTATACAATACCTTTTTACTTTTCGTTCACCCATAATAATTAAAATAAGACTTGGAATAAGCGAATTAAAGCACGGGCGTCGTCACTCGGGTGCGCGTCGCTCCTTACTTACTATCCGCCTTAAGGCGGACGCCGGCGTAGGTACATTCTGGAGCTCTGGCGCGAAGTGAGCCAGGCCTGGTAATACTTAATTTTAGCGGAATTATTTCTTTTACTAATTTCTAAACCTAAATTGTGAAAATAAAAACATACGCGTCGAATTGTGAACCTCCTCTTTTTTTGAAGTCGGTTAAAAATACCGGACACCGGAATATCTTCATGATTGTATATGCTTGGACTAGCTTTCCGCGCCGCGGCTCCGCCTGCGTTAACAGGTTTTCCCGTGGGAATGAGGTATTTTCCCGCGGTAAAAACCTGACGCCTTTATAATATTAGTGTGAAGTGTGATTTAGATACAAACTAGCGACCCGCCCCGGCTCCGCACGGGAAAATGGTTATTGTGGGTTATCCTTAAGCATATTATGCATGTATTATACATATAAACCTTCCTCTTGAATCACTCTATCTATTAAAAAAACCGCATCAAAATCCGTTGCGTAGTTTTAAAGATTTAAGCGTACAAAGGGAGGGACATAGGGACATAGGGACAGAAAAAGAGACTTTGTTTTATACTATGTAGTGATAAGATTAAAAGAAGCCAATAGGCGGTCTTATTGCTAGCAATCTCTTCCAGGTAATGTTAACACTGGTCTCTTTCTTTACCCGTCGCGTCACGTGTCTAACAGTTCTGGTTGAGTTTACGAGTAGTTATTTGTCAGAGTTAGGTGTTTTAACATTTAGCTAGATTTGCATAACCAGGTTTTGCGAATTTAGATACCTACACTTGCGTTTAAATGTTACATAACTAACTGGTTACTAATAAATGGTCTGTTTATAATGATGATCAGATTTTATTGTTAGCATTATACTTTAGTCTGTTTTTCATATCTAAAACTAGCGACCCGCCCCGGCTCCGCACGGGAAAATGGTTATTATAGGTCATCCTTAAGTATATTATGCGTGTATTAACATATTAACCTTCCTCTTGAATCACTCTATCTATTAAAAAAAAAAAACCGCAACAAAATCCGTTGCGTAGTTTTAAAGATTTAAGCATACATAGGGACATAGGGACAGAGAAAGCGACTTTGTTTTATACTATGTAGTGATAGAGATGAGTCGCCGAAATTTTTTTGAATTGTCCTATGCTTTAGTCGCAAAAGTTGGACCAATCAAGCTTCACCGGCCTTGCGTGCTCGCGGATGTCTCTACCCCAGAGTAGTGATGTACCGTAGCGTGTAGGGGCGGGGAGAGGGGGCGAGGACCACGGCCGAGAGCAACGATACGGAACAACATCGTGAAGGAGACGAGACGCCTGAGGGGCTCCGTCTCTGATTATCAGTTTTGATTTCGCTCTCAAAATCAATATGTCCAGCCGCATGTGCTGGCTACTGTACATACATCTAATGGATTGTGAACCTGTAAGTTGACAGCTTATAAGAGTCCCCACCGAGGGGCTCGAGCCTACCTGAAATCAGGGTAACCAGGCCTTAGTTGATCACGCTGATTAAGTGCGAAATGGTCAACTTCACACGCAACCTTTGAATTACTTCGCAGATTATTATTATTAATATTACTTTGTTTGAAAAACTAGTTTATTTTTATCTATTTTCAATTAATAGTTATTCCCGTGGAATGAGGCATTTTCTCGCGGTAAAAGGTTGCCTATGTTACTCAGGGTTATTGTAGCTTTCTAATGGTGAAATAATTTTTGAAATTGGTTCAGTACTTTTTGAGTTTATTCATTACAAACATACACACACACAAAAATACAAATCTTTCCCCTTTATACTCGTAATATTAGTGATTCGAATTTTGTCTAAATCCATCCAGGTGCTTGCCTTGAAGGAATAACAACATCCTTACAAGTTTTCGCGTTTATTATTAGTTTAGATTAGATTACATAACAATGATATAATAACAATGACACACAGACAAACTTGCACTCTGAGATCTAATTACTATATCTGTAAGCGTGTAAGAAATAGGTATAATAAAACTGCATAATGTACAAAAATATATGGTACAGTCAACATCAGATCAAGCTGGACACTCTGAACTATGCACGATTCTTGTATGTCACTACATAGTATAAAACAAAGTCGCTTCTCTGTCCCTATGTCCCTATATCCCTATGTATGCTTAAATCTTTAAAACTACGCAACGGATTTTGATGCGGTTTTTTTTAATAGATAGAGTGATTCAAGAGGAAGGTTTATATGTATAATACATGCATAATATTCTTAAAGATAACCCACAATAACCATTTTCCCGTGCGGAGCCGGGGCGGGTCGCTAGTTTTGAATAAGGTGTAGAATCGCGAGGAATGTCCAGTTTCGTCTGCTCTTTACTGTACGATAAAAACGAGTATGCTTTTTATTATTTAGTAGTAGGTCAGTAGTAGATTAGGTATTTATATGAACTAGTGTTACTTCTCGCGGTTTCGCATATTTTTAAATTCATACAAACAAACTACTAAAAAAATAATTGTTTTAAAAATAGGTATTATTATTATTTAAAAAAATAACCGTCTAGATAAATAACGTAACCGAGTAGAACCGACGGCCGTTGGGGCAGAAAGGTTCTTGAATGGCGACCGCGCGCCGGAAGACGTAGTGTGGACAGGCGCCCCACGAGGTGGACCGACGATCTGGTGAGGGTCGCGGGAAGCCGCTGGATGCGGGCAGCGCAGGACCGATCATTGTGGAGATCACAGGGGGAGGCAGCAGTCCAGCAGTGGACGTCTACAGGCTGAGATGGATTATTACTTTTTAAGACATTTCATTTTATGTAATCCTTTTTGCATGCTGACTTTTAAGGCTGTGTTGTGTTACGATAATTTCGTTATTAACCATCCTTTTTTGTATCCTATGCAAGCAAAGTAAAATAAATGATTTGATTTGATTTGTCCTGACTATAATCCTTTAATTAGTATATTATTTTACATTATTTTTACACTTAATATCATTCTAAATTTTTCAAATTATGTAATTTAATATGTTTTATGGGTTTTATTTCCTGAAATAAATTATTTTATTATTATCACCCATTTATCACCTATTAAATTATTTAAAAAGCATCAAAAAAATAATTCGGTGCAACCGTTCTTAAACAATATCTAGAGAGATTAGATCGATTTTGTTTATTTTACCCGACTGACGAAAGAGGGTTATGTTTTTCGAGTGTAGGTAGGTACCTAACCTACGCATGTTTGTATGTATAATTTTACTGGCACGCTGTATAGCCGACTCCGACGAAACGACTCTATGAATTTAAACGTGTGAGCTATCGTTAGATTCGTCTTAAAGAGAGCGACACTCGTATATCAACATTATTTAAAAAAATATAAGGCGGATTTTATTTACAGATTCAAAGAATCGTGTAGGGTGTAGGTATAAAAATAAATACCTTTATTTTTATATGTAACCAGGGATCGGAACCGGTTTTTCATACACTTGTTAAATCACGCTAGTTCAAACCCTATCCGACTATAACTCTAACTAAGATCACTAAGGGTAGGTTTAGTCCTGGGGAACATAATATGCAAAGCAACCGGCAGCCCTGGCCTTTGCCTGCCGCAAAAAGAATTACTTTAATAATTACAAAACCGGTTTCATTCCGTTCTTTATCAAAAACCGGGTAACCAGAATATTTTTGGTTTATTTCGTTAAGTTCCATCTATTGCCGGTTAATTGGAGAACGGAATTATTTATCTGTTTTTCGAACGATATCAACAGGGATTTCAAAACCGGTTTCGATCCCTGTATGTAACTAGTTTTCCGCCGCGGCTCCGCCCGCGTTAACAGTTTTTCCCGTGGGAATGAGGCATTTTCCCGCGGTAAAAGGTAGCCTATGGTGAAAAAAAAATTAAAATCGATTCAGTCGATTTTGTGTTTATTCAATACAAACATACACACAAAAATACAAATCTTTTCTCTTTATAATATTAGTATCATTAGTATGATTTCGAATGAGAGTTTCTAAAACAAGAGGTCAGTATAACAAAGTTTGTCACGCAGTCGGTTGTTTTTTTTTTTATTACTTACACCGATCGCCGCATACCAGTGCAAAATAGGCTATTTGACTGGTTTTTAAAATATATTTTTTATTATTCAGTAGAGTTTGTGGATCCCAGTAATAGTTGTATTTTTTAATTCTGGTACATATTTCCTGAAAAATATCAAAATAAAAATTCAATATTTAAGTAGCGCGCCAAAACGCTACTTTGACAATATGGCGTCGCAATGGCATCGGTGACGTCACTAGCCAGTACTACTACTACAAGTTGCTTAAGTAGAAAACGATGTTTACTGGCTAGTGACATATGTCCTATACCCGACCAAACAGGAGCGTTTTGAGTCACGTGACAAACGCCAAAAAAATACATTTTTATTTACGGATTTTTACATAAATTAATTATTATTTTCAACTTCCCATAGTAAATATCCATTTTTAAACTTATACTGATTACAGTAATTAACACTTTATTTTTCGCATTGTCAAATAGCCTATTGTTGTATCATTTATTATGTTTTATTAGACCAGTTACACAGACACAGCCCGTTATATTTATATCACACTAATATTATAAAGGGGAAAATTTGCGTGTGTGAGTGTGTTTTGTTATTTTTTCATGTCAACTTTTTTTTTGACGGCCTCGTAGCCTAGTTGGTAGTACGTCTGCCTACGAAGCGCAAGGTCGCGGGTTCGAATCCCGCCCACGGCAAACATTTAAAAAATATATATGTGGGACATCTCACACACAGCCATCTGACCCCAAACTCGGCAGAGCCTGTACTATGGGTGTCAGACAGCTGATATACATACATATATTAATATACAACATCCAGACACAAGTGCTCATCACACGAATGTTTGCCCTGGGCGGAATTCGAACCCGAGACCATGTGGTTTGTAGGCAGATAAATAATTAATATAGCCCATGTATGTACATTTTATTCTCATTCTCATACTAATATAACTGTTAAGTGTACACTAATCAAATCACTATGGACAATGTTGATCTGAAATAAAGAATAAAAATTTTTTATTACCAACTAGGCTGCGGGGTCCGTCAAAGCCGTAACATTTACAACATCCAAGTGCTATTATTTTTGCTATGGACAGAATTCGAACCAGTGTGTTTCGAAAGCAGGCGTATTACAAACTAAGCTACGGAACCCAGCTGCGGAAGAACGATGATAAATTAAAAAAAAAATAACCCCCGACACAAAACCGTTACTTGATCCTTTCAACAACTAGAAAAGAGCTGATAATCTTCAAATGGCTGAAGATTTTTCTTGGATCATAGCTAAGAAGACTCAAAAAAAACTAGATCAAAATCGGTGCATCCGTTTAGGAGCTATGATGCCACAGACAGACAGACAGACAGACACACACACAGACAGACACACACACAGACAGACACACACGTCAAACTTATAACACCCCTCTTTTTCGCCGGGGGTTAAAAAGCGATTCAAATGTGATAGACTCGCACTTAACCAATTTTTTTTAACTTCCAATCAATAATTTAGCAAGCTCACAAACCTGTTCCGTTTGTTACAAATGTTAAGTTCCAAATTACTGGTTCTCGGCTCAATCGCATTAAATTACTCGAAATACAGGTATGATAAAGCTAGAAAAAAACTTAGTTAAAATCTAGCTGGCTGTTAATAATTGGCTTTTTGACTTGAATGAGATTTTTTTTTCTTTCTATACTATAACTACCTTTCCGCTCGCGTTAACAGTTTTTTCCGTGGAATGAGGCATTTTCCCGCGTTAAAAGATAGCCTATGTTACTCAGGGTGAATGTAGCTTTCTAATGGTGAAAGAATTTTTGAAATCGGCACACAAGTTTTTTGAGTTTATTCATTACAAAAACACACACACACACAAATACAAATCTCTAAAATATTAGTATGATAAACCTTCGACCAACGTGGGCCTTCCGGTACGGAAGTATATTGATTTGTTTTTCAAAAAACTAATTGTAGGTGATAGAGTGTAGCTGAACACAAAAATACCTTTCTGCCCCAACGACCGTATTTTTTTTGAATTGACCTATGCTTGTGTCGAAAAGGTACGACCAATCAAGCTTCACCGGACTTGCGGGGGAGCGGAAGACTCTACCCCAAAAAAAGTCATATACCAACGCGTCTAGGGGCGGCTCAAGGGAGCCTCGGACCACGGCCTAGCGCGTTGATACTGAAAAACATCGTGAAGGACAACGACCGTCGTCGTCGGTTCTATGGTTACTGTTTTTAGTCTTGGTTATTTTTTTTAATTATTATTATTTAAGAAATTATTATTATTTATGGAGAGCGTCGGTGGCCTAGTGGCTAGGCCCGTTGACTTCCATTCCGAAGTTCGCGGGTTCAAACCTCGGCACGTACCAATGTGTTTTCGATTTTCGAATTCATATGTACGTTTATTCGACGCTCTTACGGTGAAGGAAAACATCGTGAGGAAACCTGCACACACCTGCGAAGAAATTCAAAGGTTGTGTGTGAAGTTGACCAACCCGCACTGGGCCAGCGTGGTCGACTAAGGCCTATTCACCCTGGTATCAGGGTAGGCTCGAGCCCCTCAGTGGGGACATATATGAGCTGTTAACGATTATTTAAGAACCTTTCTGCCCCAACGGCCGTCGGTTCAACGCGCTATAATTTTTAAGCATATTTAAAAAAAAAAGGAGGAATACAAAAGATGCGGTCCTGTGGAGTTTCTTCGGCGGGTTGTTCTCCACAGCAGCGCACACATTGCGCAAACCTGCCAGTTATGTGAACAACTGATATCGCATCGCCTCTTTTAGATTGTTTGATCTCTTTTTCATTGCTTAGACTTGTACATTGTTTGAGACGAGAGCCGGTCTAGGTTTGAGCAAAGCTTATTAAATTCAGAAATGACGTCATTAAGTGTTCTAAGGGAGCCTATCTATGTAATCACTACATAGTATAAAACAAAGTCGCTTTCTCTGTCCCTATGTCCCTCCCTATGTCCCTTTGTACGCTTAAATTTTTAAAACTACGCAGCGGATTTTGATGCGGTTTTTTTTAATAGATTGAGTGATTCAAGAGGAAGGTTTATATTATAATACATGCATAATATACTCAAGAATAACCCACAGTAACCATTTTCCCGTGCGGAGCCGGGGCGGGTCGCTAGTAACTAATAAAGCAATAAACATTGAAAATCTGTACATAGAAAAATTTTTAAAAAAATTAACCAGATTTTTTTCAATTTTTTTTGTCTCTGTTTGTACGGGGTAATCTCCGAAACTGTTGGACCGATTCGAATGAAATTTAGCATGGTGGTACCTTATATCCCCGGTCAACATCTTAGATAGTTTTTACGGCGGAAAAATATCTCATTCCTACGGAAAACTGCACGGAAAAGTCAAAAATCAACGCGGGCGTAGGGCAGATGGCTAGTTAATGAATAAATTAATTATAGTTTTTTTTAATGTGCCCCGCCCACTCCTACTTCAATTTAGCGTTTCTTCGGGCTGTCGGTGACTTTGATTTGCCTGTCATCCGTATTTGCTCTCCTCCTATTGGAGGAAATACCAATATATCGGGTTTCTCACAGCATCTTGTCAGTTACATGTGAGATAATGTCTTGTCACAGCGCTTTGTATTACCGGGTTAGACTATATTAAAGTTTTGCATGTTTTTTACAACATAGAACAAAAACAAATACTCGTAAATAACAATGAGTTTGGCGACACTTGGCGTTGACATCGTGTCGGTGGCGCAGTGGCTAAAGTTACTCGCGCCACGCCGCCGCCCGTTCGAGTCGTGCCACGTACAAAACCAATAAGTGTGCAATAAAAATTTTAGGTAGGTATTCATAAACTTATGCTGTCTGCAACATGAAAAACAAAATCAACAAATGAAGTATTAAACGCTTATAAATATAAAAGATATACGAAAAGGTGACATTGATTTGATCTTTATTCTCACAATTTCGCTCTCCATACGATTTCTTTCTTTTTCACTCGTTTAGGAACCGAAATGGACAGAAGATGAACGAACGAATGGTGATTTGGATAAATATATGACTAACTGGAGCGAGACGATCTATCTATGCGAAGTTTACTTATATAGACCCTGTAGCCTATTTTACTAGCTTTCCGCCGTGGCTCCGCCCGCGTTAACAGTTTTTCCCGTGGGAATGAGGCATTTTCCTGCGGTAAAAGGTAGCCTATGTTACTCAGGGTGAATGTAGCTTTCTAATGGTGAAAGAATTTTTGAAATTGGTCCAGTAATTTTCGAGTTTATTCATTACAAACATACACACACACACACACACACACATACACACACACGCACACACACAAAAATACAAATCTTTCCTCTTTATAATATTAGTATGATTGTATGATACGTAAATTACAGTTAGTTGGTACTACGCCTGCGTTCGAAGCACAGGGTCGCGGGTTTGAACCGTCGTCGTCGTGTCATGAGCACTTGTGTTTGTCTTTTTTTTTTTTTTTTTTTTCGGATATTCATTCATATACTTTATTATATATTTTTTTAACACTAGTTGTCCGCCCTGAGGCTTCACAGTAATTATACTTTTTTTTTAAACCTAATCATCATGACAACAATAATTACAACAAAAAAGAAAGATCCAATTTGGTGCACACGTTCTGAAGTGCAGCGCGTGTAATTAAAAGTCTTCTATTTCTTTTTATTTATTTGGAAGATCGATCAAAAGTAAAAAAACGGCTTCCATCTTTTTACGTTTTGTACTACTTCAAACTTACGTTTTACGTCTTGTGTCTGGATCGCAGATATTCTGGATGTTGTATATACTCGTATTTATTAACTAGCTTTCCGCCTCGCGGTTTCGCACGCAATAACATCTTTTCCCGTGGGAATGAGAATTTTCCCGCGATAAAAGGTACCCTATGTTGTTCCTCAAGGTCTATTCTATCTTTATATCAAATTTCATTAAAATCTGTTATAGTTTCGGAGCCTATTTGATGCAAACAAACAAGCATCTTTTTTTTTCCTGTTTAAATTATTCGAATAGAAGAATAAATGTATGTATAGGTATAATTTATACCGTATAAACTCCCTGACACCCTACAGGCTCTGCCTATTTTGGGGTCAGACGGCCGTGTGTGAGATGTCATGTCCCTACATACATATTTACTATTATTTTATTTTCATCTCACATTTTAAGGCATTAAAATATATAAATCACAATATTTGTAATTTATTATAATAATGTACTGTTAACTAATATTATTTTTTGTTTAATTATATTTCATGTGTTATGATGGCTTTATATCTTGTTGTTTGTTACTACCCCGCAGGAATAAGATTTTCTCACAGTAGAAAGAGACCACATCAAAACTATGTTCTTCTCTTGCTCTCACACTTCACACAAACTCACATCAATCTGTTGCTTTTTTAATTTAAACATAAAATGAATGAAAAATGTCTGGTGGAGATTGCTCCCTTAACAATAAGGCTGCCTGTTGACTATATTTGATAAGTCATTTATTACTGTGGGAAAACATATTATAATGCAGGGTTATTTTGTTATTTAAAAATCTAATTGTTGTCAATGTTTAAAATATTCCTAGAGTCAATTCCATTCTAAATATGAATAATGAGTTTAACAACACAACTTTTGGGTTTTCTGGTGAAATTAATACTTTAGCAATAAGCCTATTGTAGGTACAAAAGTGAGGTGAGATAGCAAAGTAGGTACTAAGATAGTAATTATAAAAGATAGTTGTAATATTTTTATTTTTGTTGGATTCTTAATTGATGTACCTAAATAAATTAGTATTCTATTTTTTAACTTCTATAAACTTTGAAAAATCTATGCAAATCTTTTATAAAAATAATCTTTTAGTTTGATATAACTTGACTTGGTCAAACTACTTTTAAAAAATTTGATTTAATGTTATTATAATTTATTTTTAAAACTAGAAGCTTAGATGGAAAATTAAAAACAAGTACATACCTCCAAGAGAAATAAATAAAGTAAAACAACAGGCACAGCAACCGCACACAGTTAGTTATGTAGGTGCACATAAAAATTCAGATTTCAAAATCAGTTCCACAGCACAGTAGGAATAATGAATAATTTCTATCAGACAAAAAAAAACTCTACACAGCCAGTTAGAAGTGTTTTATCACAGGGTTTACACCAAATCAATGGTTTGAATTTAAAATTCGAAGCAACTCAGATAATCAGACAATAATGCATGATAAAACACAGATTATATTTAGGTGTTTATGGACAATGCACCCACATATTACAAGTGTCGCGAGCGAAATCGTAATAAAATTATACGAGCTGAGCGTCAAATTACAAGTCTCTAGCTTTAGTTAAAAGGTTAACAGCCAATTGACTACAGTTTTTTTTTAATCAGTTAAAAATAAGGACATTTGGATCGGAATTCAAAGTACATTGGTAGCACTTACCAATGCTAGCGATTCGCATTCCACGGTTCAAAATGTGCGTGGGATCTTATTTTCATCATGTTCACGTAATACCACTTACGAATAACTTATATTTTGGTATCAAAATGCAAGGAGGCAAAAAATTAGCTGACCACTGGTTACATTACAACTGTCAAACTGATGTGAAGTTCAGTGTTGCCAGTATGATTTCCCAAAAAAGGACGGTTGGCTTTCTGAAAAGGTACGGTTTTTAACTTCAAGGTACGGTTGGGTCGGAATACTTTTGCAAGAACTAGAGCAGGTTTTTTTTTCTCCGTGTTGGCTGTCTGCGACCATAGGTTGGAACGAAAGCGATATCTCTAACGCATATAAAGAAACCTCATTTCAGTATTCAAACTTCTCGACAGGGCGCGCTGGTATAGTCTACTCATATCTATAGCGAAAACAAGTTTTTTGTCAAAAAAATTTATGAAAATAGTTTTTAGGAACTAAGAAATTTCCATCTAAGTAATATTTTGTGTCCATATTTTAGTAGCAGAAAGTATGAGACTCATTATTTTCTCGACATATTAGTTTCTCGACAGACTTTAATCGTAAAATAATAATTTAACTTACCACGAGTTTATAAATAAATAACTTGGCAGTATATATATTGTACTGTCAAGTTATTGACAAGCTTGAAGCTCCAATAGTTTGTATTTATGTGTCATTCTGTCTGTAGATATGCTTTGCTTCATTCCAAAATACTTAATACTTAGCCTGCAGCTGCACCCATGCTCAATGCAAGTTAATGGTTTTCATTTCAATATACAAAATTATTATATAATTATATAAATAGTACCTGGGCGACCGAGATTTGCTCGGTTATTACTACCTAACCTATCCATAAACTTGAACATATAAAAAAAAAAAAGTAAATCACCGAGCGGGATTCGGAACCCTAACACGCGTTTCTTGACGTCCGCGTCTTAACCCACTGGACCAGATGGGTAGTGGCCGGCAGGACGAAATTAGCGACCATATTTTGCATAGAAAGAAAAACGCATGAAAACTCGAAAACACGCTTTTTTCCCAAACATAAGACTAATGTAGATCGATTGTTTACACTCGAAGACCCCCATATACCAAACAGCGAAACCGTTAAAGCCGTTTCCGAGATCACAGAAATAAATTTATAAATAAATATACAATTATTGCTCGTTTAAATAATATTTTTTTATCTACAGATAAAAAAATATTTATCTCGAAATTATTACCTAGTTATCAAAATTTACAAAAAAGGTAATTTGAAAGCATATCTACAGACAGAATGATGTGTTTAGGTGTTTACGTGGTGTTTAATTTACCAGCCAAATCCGTCTCTACTAAATCACATTATTTTTAACTTTATAGAAGATCTGGGTTCAAAATTGTTTATACCAACTTGTTGCTGTATAGTATAGATGAACTAGTAGCCATAAATACAGCAATAGATTCGGTATTATTAAGGCGATTCCGATGCTCAGTCTTTAGTTTGCTAAATAGGTACTCTTTCCACTGAAAGCATTAAGCAAAAGGCAAAATTAATAGTAGGATCCTATCAGGATTTTTGAATTTTTGATTTATTCTGTGCTAGCTTATGTCCTTTAATTTAAATACTTTTGTCCCAAAATCAGCGTTCATTTGAATCGATATTTGTAAAAGTGTTTTAGTCCACACTTGCGCAAACACAAATTCAGAATATTGAGAAAAACAGCAGGAGATTTTTTTTTGTTTTTTGCCCTTTGTAGTTTGTAATAAAAAATAAATCACTAATATATAAAAGGTACGAAAAAGGTACGGTCTACACTAAAGTACGGTTGTGGTACGGTTGTGTGATGAATAGTACGGAAAACCGTACTTTTTGGTACGGTCTGGCAACGCTGGTGAAGTTCAAGGGTAGGGATGCGCGGTGATAAGATATTTGATACGCTCAGTAGCTGTTACAGTAACAGGTATGTAGTAACATGCATAACAAAAAAATTACAAATGTTATACATGTATAATATCTTGTCAGATACATTCAAATCTGATCTGACAGAAGTGATCAAATCCACCGGATATATTGAGATGCGCAACTTGCGTAAGTATTCGTTCACACGCATGCATAATTTAATATTAAAACTACAGCAAAAAATCGAATGAAGCTTGTCCAAGCCTTGTCAAGTAGCTCTCTGTATTCGTTGACTCCTACTTACTCAAGCTATATTCATATAAAATGTTTGAACGGTAAGCTATCAATCAATCAATCAATCAACGTACATACTTAATTATCACAATTTCTTTTCTTATTCATCGGACTTAATAAACAGCACAAGGTCCGAAAATTTAACAGCTTATCATATTCTTCACTGTGTTTCTAAGTCAAGAATATGCTTAAACTGTTCAATTTTCAGTTGCGATTATATTTTGTGATTGTTAACATATATTATAGGTACATATATAATAATTTATATAAAACAACAGGCACAAAAAAAAATGTAATGTAATTTATAAAAGTACCTACCTAATGTTATTTCTACAAAAAAATGTCTGAACAAAGAGGCAGAAAATTACGTTTTTCTCAGTAAGGATTATTTTTAGGACACTTCTATGTTGATATCATCGATGATATTGATCAGGAGTTAAAGAAAACATATTATTGGTATTTGTGACTTATAATGTAAATAATATTACTCTAGTCGCATCACTACTTGGCAGCATAGTGATAAAACCAGAGACAGTAGAATTAATTTTAAAAATAGATAATATACTACCACTTTTCGACGCTAGATGGCAGAGATAACACAGTAATTCTATTCACAGCTAGATGGCATTAGTAGTAAAATCAGCATCTACGATACGAACAATTACCTCAGGATAAATAAAATAGTATCAATCAGCAAAGCCACGGACGGAACGGAATACCAGTAACATATTTTTAAATACATCACACATTACAGTGAGTGCAATATAAGCTAGGTACTTCACTTTACACGTTAAATTTTTTTTTTCTAATTTAAAAATCCGTGACTCAAAGACGGACGTGCATATTAAATAATTTTGCAACATGGAAGTCATTTGTAGGGTTCCGTTTTTTGCCATTTGGATATAGATTCGTCATGTCTGTCTGTCCGTCCGTCCGTATGTCACAGCCACTTTTTTCCGAAACTGTAAGAGCCATGAAGGAAGGAAAAATGGGCGTGGAATTTTTTTTTCCTTTATGGTAAGAGCTCTATACTGTTGAAACTTGGTAAGTAAGTAGATGTATTTTATGAACCGCATTAAGATTTTCACAAAAAATTAGAAAGAAAACAATAAATTTTGGGGGGTCCCCATACTTAGAACTGAAACTCAAAAATATTTTTTTCATCAAACCCATACAATCCTAACCCTCTCTAACTTCTAAAAAAAGGGAACGATAAAACTAAAAAAAATATATGATGTAGGTACATTACCATGCAAACTACCAACGAAAATTGGTTTGAACGGGATCTAGTAAGTAAGTAGTTTTTTTTTTTTAATACGTCATAAATCGTAAACCGCAATTTCCCTTTATCACTATTACTAAAACATCGATCAAAGTTACACAACGAACTACAAGAACTTTTATAATATTATGTTACTTGCTGATACGGAACCCTTCATGGGCGAGTCCGACTCGCACTTGGCCGCTTTTTGGGTATTAAATTACGTACGTAATTTTATATATAGTTAGTATTACGTAGGTAACTTTATGTATAGTACAGTTTTGCAAACTATACTGTGTTGCAAATCAAATGAAAGGGCTTATTGTAACGATCTCAAATAATTTAATATTATTTTTTAAATTTCATCAATACTTTTTTGAAGTTATAGAAAATCGGCGAAAAATGACCATTCCCTTATCTCCGAAACTACTGGACAAAACTTTTGAAAAACTATAAGAAATCTGTGATATGTAAAGTAATAGTTGTGTATTGCAAAATACCCTATTACTTACTATAGCTCTATTATAGATATGTGCGGCGGGCTTAACAGATAAGAACAAAAAATAGAGATGAGTTAAAGTGCTAATCGATAGCATAGTCAATATCCTGCCGTGCTTGTTCTATGTTAAACGGAACGCGATACCATCATTATTGTTAGCGCGACTTGGACCTAGCACTAGAGAAAGTAGTAGAGTCGCTAGTCGTCTGCTCTGCTCTGACATGTGTAGGTAATGCGTATGATATTATCACAAAAGTAATACCATCACCCTAAAAGGTAATGTAATATCACACATTACGCGAGTATTGTAACCAGTACACGTAAACATCACACATTAGCTATTATGGAAGAAAATCTACTTCTTTCGTTCGGGTCAGTTAGTGAAAAATAAAAACAAAACCACTTTTTTGTGTGCTATCTAACTCGAGTAGGTATCGAACCCGCTGTCGCGCGCAGGTAATGCTATGATAAAGTAATATGTGCTCACGGTACGGAATCCTACAGAGCATCTCTTCGTACTAAGTAACGAATTTCATTCTACATTTCGGTTAATGTTTAGGGTGATGTGTAATGGTACGGGGTGATATCACCTTTCAAAAGTAATGAGTAATGTGATATGGCATTAAAACGTACTTTTTTGCGCATGTCTACTGACGAGTCAGTTGAGAAACGCAATCTTTTGGGAAAATTAGTCTCGGTCACTCTGGCCCAGTGCGGGTTGGTCAACTTCACACAACTTTTCATACGCTAACTGTGTACAGAGTTCCTCACGATGTCTTCTCTCGAGCGAGCCGAGCGTCGAGTTAACGTAAGTACAGTAGCCAGCACATGCGGCTGTACGTGCCCATGAGAGCGCCCGTATTCCGTAGCAGCAGGATCAAATTTCGTAGTGCCAATATCCAATCGCACTTCTGGCTTCTGTAGACTTAAAAAATCGTGATAAAATGCATGGGCGTACCCAGGGGGGGGGCAGGGGAGGGCAGCTGCCCCCCCCCTGGAATCCCGCAGAACATGTATAAACTCGCCTAATTACTAATCAAAGTAAATGGGGGCCTTATGCTCTAACTTTTAAATAAACCGCGCAGTAGATACTGGCAAAATGCACCAAAATATCGCGCGCGACGACAATGGCGGACAAAAACTTGTAAACAATATCGATTCTTTCACAGAAGACATTATAAACCGTTTTGCAGAAGATCCTCGAAAATTACTTTTAAAGTAGAAGTGATTTCAATCAAATAAAAATGCATTCACACCTATTCAAATTTACTTTTATGTATTTAATAACCTATTAAAGCAGGATCATTTGCGGCTGCTTGCCCTACACACCACACTTAACTACTAAGTATACCTAATGTTTCATGTACTTAGGTGTTTCTGCGTAGTGTGTATGCAAAACAGCCGCGGACGATCCTACCTAAAAATCTGATTTGCCCCCCCCTAGGCCAGAAGCTGGGTACGCCCATGATAAAATGTTTATTGTTTGGGTTAAGATCTAGTGTGCATCTAAAATACGATACACCGATCTTTGTTTCGTAGTACCTACATGCGGCATCTACACCCAAATCCATTATTAATGGACCATTAATGGACCGCCTTAAATTAAAGGCGCATTTTCATTGGTCGTTCGTAAGCGCCCGCATGCGGGGTGCGGAAGTTTTGAAACGTATGCCGCATGTGAGGAACCGTTTTCGAAAGAATCTGAATACAGTCAATACAGTAAAGCCAGCTCTACGTTCTCGACAAAACTAGAGAGCGAAAAGGGACGCAGTTATACGTAGGAATGAGATAAAAATACACCGCGCTCACTTTTGCGCATAGC
Organism: Teleiodes luculella; assembly: GCA_948473455.1. Lineage (NCBI taxonomy): Eukaryota > Metazoa > Arthropoda > Insecta > Lepidoptera > Gelechiidae > Teleiodes > Teleiodes luculella. The sequence continues at coordinate 2,044,865 of OX419608.1, forward strand.
TGCGTCTCTTTCGGCTCTCTAGGTCTCTAGTTTTGTCGAAAATGTAGAGCCGACTTTAGGTATGGCAGAAAAATAGATTTTGGTTTTTGGGATTCCCCGCGTACTTTGTATCGAAATTATGGACCAAAGAAAATGCGCCTTTACGACACCTACCCATTGGGAAGGGGATGGTTGGTAAAATGAATGATCGACCACTCCACACCTCTGTCTGTCCCAACATACATCTAAAGTTGTGAGTTACAAATTGGTTCGATGACTGTGCGAAATTAGAATTGATATTTACATATTGTTTCGTCACTTTCCACCATGGCGTTAAGGGGCCATCTGAAGCTCAGTATAGCCAAACCTCATAGCCGCTTTTAAAACAGACACATAAGAAAAAAAAAAATGTACCTAAATCCATTCACTTCAAGGTAGGTACCTATATTATATTGTACGTACGAGCACGTATAGGTATACGAGTAGGTACGTTTCACAATTTTTATAGAACAAAATAAAAAATGTTTCTATTATTACAAATATTAGAAAATAAAATTTCATTACAATTTACACAATTTGATTTTTCGCGGAGTAGGTACTGTCTGTACTCGTAGATAAAAAAAATCCGGACTCTAGAGTTCGGTGTAGTTACCTACAAATCCTACAATAGAAATAATCATCATTATCATCATAATCTCAGCCTGTAGACGTTCACTGCTGGATAACGGCCTCCCCCAAGGATCTCCACAATGATCGGTCCTGCTTGGCCCGCATCCAGCGGCTTCCCGCGAGATCGTCGGTCCACCTCGTGGGGGGTCTGCCGACACTACGTCTTCCGGCGCGCCGCGGTCGCCATTCAAGAACCTTTCTGTCCCAATGGCCGTCGGTTCTACGCGCAATATAGGTTTAAATTCTCAAAATTATACTTATATATTTTATACTTATATAAGTTCGACAGGTCGGAATTCAGACAGACGGACTGACTGATAGGAACAGCGTCTGTGGTTAGGGCCGTTGACTTCCATTCGGAAGTTCGCGGGTTCGAACCTCGGCACGTACTAATGTGTTTTCGATTTTCAAATTTGTAAAATATGTAAAGCCTGACTAAAAAATAAAAAACCTGCTCTGGGGGCGCCACGTGTATATTTTTATTATTTTTATTATAAAATAGTTCCTTAGAAATTCCGCAATATGGCGAGCTTTTTTATTTCTTTGGTCAGGCTTTACGTTTATTCGACGTTGCTCTATAGCGTAACTTATTGTATTTTGGGGTCGCGTTTGTGATTGTGACGCCCATTGTCTTTGTTTTAAGAGATTATCATCTGGGCCGGACCAGATTTGTTTGGTGTTGGTGAACACGAGAAAGCTTCAGACTGTAGAGACCAAGTAGAGACTTATGTACTGTGGTGTGCATGTGTCCTTCATGCACGCCGCTTTCATGCTGGCAGCCTCTTTTCGTGTTTGAGGCTTTATAATTGTGAAAAGTAATATAGATTTGAGTGTGTGTGAGGGAGATGGCCGTAGCCCGCGCCCGCGCCACTAAATAACTACGCGCTACGTGTAAACAGCACAATTTCTTTGATGTTATTTTGGATAAAATAAAACGGCAAACTTTTTCACGTCTTTTTTTTACTATTACGACGAGTGACGTTGACGAGACGCCCGCGGCCGCGCCGCGCCGCCGCACAGTGGGCTGAAAATCGCCTTTCATAGACATAGAGAGATGAATAATTAAGGGTCACTTTTTTCGCTTGAAATAGAATATGCCCATCAATACTATTCTATAAAATGTTGTTTGAGACTATTCAGAGCATAATTGAGCCCGCTGGAATTTTTTGAAGAAAAAGTTGTATGGAGCTGACTTGAAAAATAAGGATATTTCAGTAATCGCAAGGTTGCGGGTTATATCCTTCGGTGAATATTTAGAAGCATTTATTTATGATTTTTTGGCATACTTCATATAACGGGAATCAGTGCGATCTCGTGGAAAAAAAATACAAAAGTTATAATATTTTTACTTTCATTTATTTCATATTTCTTGAGCCATATTATTGCTTAAATGTTTTATATATTATGTTTATTATGTGCAGTTTATATATTATATACAAAAACCAAAAACATACACCAGTAACGGACTGACTTGCGATTTCTTATTAAAAAAAACATTATTAATAATGTCTTAAATATAAATTAGTCATTCTTAATGGTAAGGCAGGTACATTAGTTAATAACATCAATAGTGAGAACTGATTATCACAAAATATTAGTAAATGACTGCACGGTACTGCATGTATTGATGTTTAAAATTAAATAATAACGAATTCTCGGTAATTGAGCAAATTTGTGCAGAAATATCTAATAAAGGTAATTAGAAATGATGCGTAACATACGATATAAATAGTTACAAGTTCAATTCAATATCAGTTCATTTTGAGCATTTCTACTGTTAACGTCTAAAAACATTTTTTCATCCTGTGATTGTGAAACATGGAAAGTCTAATTACAAACTTGGACTTATTCGTTCTTATGACCGATAAACAGGTCGAAATTTCCTTTGATCATGAAGTGCTGTTCAATTCACTTGTCATTCGACTAGGCTCCAGCCTTTCTGAAGCAGACAGTGTTACTCTCAAGGAGTATTGTCGAAGATTCACACGAGCTGTTCAAGAAAGATGGATGAGATCCTATCGTAAACCTGATGTTTTCAGACGTAATTATGAACATTGGCTTGCAGCGAATATTGACTGGCCGAGTTGCGTGCAAACCAATTTGCTTATTCAAGAATCTTTAAATGAAAACACCTGTGTTGAACCTTCACCATCAACGTCTACGAAGTCCACAAACACCTGTGTTGAACCTTCACCATCAACGTCTACGAAGTCCACTTCGGTTTCAACGATGACAAAAAGACCCCGAAAACCCTTTGAAGATCTAAGTAACAAACAGAAAAAGAGAAGATCTGACGATCATAAAGGCGAAGATGTGACGGAATTTGCATATTCAGCAGTAACTTTACTAAAAGCAGATGGTCGGGAGGATTTGGCTTCCGTTATTGAATACATGTTGAAAAATCCAGAAGCAGCGTCAAATATTAAAGAAATGATCAAGAAACCAGTAACTTCTGCCTTATTTTCTCCGGAGAAAGCACTAGGTTTGCTACTTTCGCTAAAACTGTCCAAATGGCAATACATCACTTTGAGGGAAACAACTATTCGAGAAGGTGCACAAGATGTTTATCCATCTTACTATCAAGTACAGAAGGCGAAACTGCAATGCTACCCGCCAAAGACATCTATAACTGTAACAGATTCCTCAGCTAGTATTGCACTGCAATCTTTACTAGATTTAACAGTGAAAAGGATTCTCGAAACTCTTCCCAGTACCAATATCATTGATACTGAAGGCAAAAAAATAACTCTAATATCAAAATGGGGATTTGACGGTGCATCTAGCCAAAGTAGATATAAGCAGAAAATTGAAAATGATCAAGATGATGCAAGTATTTTTATGACTTGTTTAGTTCCCCTTAAGTTGACAGCTGATGATGATACCTTATGGGTGAACCCAGTACCCAGCTCACCTACATATTGTCGTCCAGTCAAGTTCAGTTTTGTGAAGGAGAGTAAAGAAACTGTTTTGAATGAAAAAATCAGGATGGATAATGAAATCAAGGCTTTGATTCCCACAAAATACCAAGAAAATCAAGAGGTACACCATCTATTAAAGATGACAATGATCGACGGAAAAATATGTACTTATCTTTCAGAAGCTAGCTCAAACGCAGCTTGCTACCTGTGTCTAGCGAAGCCATCAGAAATGAATGACTTAAGTAAGGTTGCATCAAAAACTGTTTCGACTGAGTTATATAAATTAGGGTTATCTTCACTACATGCCCGCATTAATGTGATGGAATGTCTTTTGCATATAGCTTATCGTCTCGATTTTAAGAAATGGAGTGCTAGAGGAGAAGACCACAAAACAATGTTGGATTCAAGAAAAAGAAGTATTCAAAATCGATTTAAAGAAGATCTCAACCTCTTGATCGATATCGTCAAGCAGGGATCAGGCACAACCAATGATGGAAACACAGCTAGAAGATTTTTTGATTGTCCTGAAAAAACCGCAGCAATTACTGGGTTAGATGAAGGCCTGGTCCGTAGATTTGCTGTGATTCTGCAGGCTATCACATCTGGAAAGATTATAGATGTACCTAAATTCAAGGAATACGCAAAGTTAACAGCGGAGAAATATGTAGAATTGTATAATTGGTATTACATGCCAGTGACCGTTCATAAATTGTTGCTTCATGGAGCGGACATAATCGCTGAAAATGCCATTGTACCTATAGGGAATCTTTCAGAAGAAGCTTCAGAGGCCCGCAACAAAGACTTCAGAAAAATCAGAGAACATCATTCCAGGAAGAAGAGCAGGCAAGCATCTAATGAAGATATTCTCAATATGCTTGTTCTGACTTCTGATCCTCACATTAGTTCAATAAGACCTAAACTCAATGCCCATAAGAAGCATGAATACTTTCCAGAAACTTTAGACCTATTAGACCTACAGGAACCTTTTCCTACAGAGTTTATAAATGTAATGGCAATGGTAGAGTCTGATTCTGAAGTGGATTCTGATAGTGAAGAAGATTGAATATTGTTTTTTATTGTTTCTGTTAACATAATCTTGTAGATATTTTTGGTGGTTGAATTTCCATTTCGTGTCTTTTATTTTGACAAGATGTTCATTACGGTGTATAAATGTAAAATTTAATTGTATGTAAGTAGTATTTTTATATAATGAATTTAATCATTGTAAGTTTTTAATTTGATAATTTTTCTCATTTTAAGTTGTTAAGGACTTTGAAATAGGTATATTTATTACAATTTAAATTTAAATTCCCAATAATTATGTTGTATTTTGATTTAAAAAAGTATTTATAATTAACTCATTTTATTATGAAACTTAATAATTTGTATGTTTTGTGATTATCAGTTATCATTATTGACGTTATTAACTAATGTACCTGCCTTACCATTAAGAATGACTAATTTATATTTCAGACATTATTTATAATGTTTTTTTTTAATAATAAATCGCAAGTCAGTCCGTTACTGGTGTATGTTTTTGGTTTTTGTATATAATATATAAACTGCACATAATAAACATAATATATAAAACATTTAAGCAATAATATGGCTCAAGAAATATGAAATAAATGAAAGTAAAAATATTATAACTTTTGTATTTTTTTTCCACGAGATCGCACTGATTCCCGTTATATGAAGTATGCCAAAAAATCATAAATAAATGCTTCTAAATATTCACCGAAGGATATAACCCGCAACCTTGCGATTACTGAAATATCCTTAATTTTCAAGTCAGCTCCATACAACTTTTTCTTCAAAAAATTCCAGCGGGCTCAATTATGCTCCGAATAGTCTCAAACAACATTTTATAGAATAGTATTGATGGGCATATTCTATTTCAAGCGAAAAAAGTGAACCTTAATTATTCATCTCTCTATGTCTATGAAAGGCGATTTTCAGCCCACAGTGCGCCGCGCCGACGACACGAAGAAACTTCAAGAATAGGTCGTATGGTTCTATTTTCTTTGCCTACTTTGAAGTTTGACTTAAACAAAAAAAAATGTTTGTTTACTGAGTGAGGTTATGTTATGTTATTTATTTGGACAATTTTTAATTGTTTAACGTGGTTTTGTGTTCGTGCGTGATGAATAGAACAGAACAATGGAAAAATTATATTGTAGATTCTGTGCGGAAAAGAAAACCCCAGAGGGGCTGTTGAATTTGGATCGCGACTTCGGAAAATGTAAGGAAATCGAAATAAAAATATTGTTCGTGAATGCCATATACATCGATGTGCTGGAAAGCAGTGATATCCTTGCAAAGACGGTTTGTTTCACGTGTTACGACTCTTTAAACGAATCATATAAGTTTCTTGATAAGTTGAAAAAGTCTCAAGAGAAATTTAAACTCCTGACAAGGTTTCTTCCAGAAGATGAAACCAATTTTAATTTCAATGACGATAGGGCCGCGTTGGAAGAATTCTTTAATAAAACGAATAATAGCCACGAAATTAAAGAGGAAACCGACACAGGAGACACTCATGATGGTGGTTTAGAAATAGATGTAGTTGAGAAGGTTGGATCTCATGAATACTTCAATGAACCAATCGAAACACGTGTAGTAAAAGAAGAACACGATTCTAATACTGAAGAACTACCCATTGAACATAATCGTAATCTTGACAATGACTCGGTAGACCTTGATAAAGATGATATTAATGAAACAGACAATGTTTCTCAAAAATCAACAGCTATGGATCAAGATGTTGAACCATCTTCTAATATTGATGAAGAAGATATAGCAAATGACTACCTTTATAATAACATACCAGTATATAAAAAAAATTGCAATATTCAACAAAAGCCAAATACTATCCAGAAGGATGTCCCTACTAACATAATGGTCAGAGAGTCAACTTCAGAGCGGAAATCTATTGATACTGATACCCCATCTGATATTGATGAAGAAGCGACAGCAGATGAATTTCTTTATAATAACGTACCAGTGTATAAAAAAATTACAGATATTCAGGAACTATCTATCCAAACTGAAGATGTCCCTACTAAAGTTACTTTAGAAACAGCTGTCAAACGGAAAATCAAATCTTGGAAAGAGTTCATTTGGGCCTGTGCCTACTGTGACTCAGAGTTTACCTGTATAGACTTGTTCAGATCACACTGTATTGAGAAACATTTTAAATGTGCTATGTTTACATGTGTCGATTGTGAAAAAACTATGGAAATAGATAATTTCGATCTATTTGCAAAACATGTACAGAGACACAATAAAGAACTCAGGTAAATGAATTACATACTTTAAATCGTTGATATAACATGTTATGCCTAGGTCCTCGCCCCCTCTCCCCGCCCCTAGACGCGTTGGTACATGACTACTCTGGGGTAGAGCCATCCGCTCCCCCGCAAGTCCGGCGAAGCTTGTTTGGCCTTACGTACGTTTTCGACACAATCATAGGTCAATTTAGATCTTTTCTAATTTTTTTGTTTGTACAGTCACTTGCAAAAGTGCAGTTATACATGTGTTTTTATACATTAAAATAACTTTTTTCACAAAAGAATTACCTAATATCAATTTTAGTAAAAATAATATACCCCTGGGTGTCAATTAGCTAAAAAATTATAAAAGGTATAAAAACATGTGACCTAAGTGCACTTTTACAGGTGACTGTACAGTCAAGTGTGGGTGGATTGAGCTGTAATTTTTGGACTATTCTCATTGAATAAATCATGCATGCCTGGCTTTGATCATACTGTGTATGAATGTATTTTTGTATTACATAATTATTTAAATTTTCAGAAACCTTTGCCACTACTGCGATAAAGCTGTAGAGTCCGACTTATTGGTAACACATGTGAAAGAGCACTCTAAATCCCTTTTAGTCTGCCCCATGTGCGGGGTATTGCAGCCTAATGAAGAAACCTATCGGCGACACGTGGCTGAAAACAGTAGTAGAGAAAATCCCCTTCCCATCAGAGAAGGGGTAACATGCGATATTTGCAATAAAATATTAAAAGACAAGAATATATTGAGAAAGCATAAACGAATTGTACATAAACATGAAACTAACAGTAATAAATGTGGCCAGTGCGGACGATTTTTCCTCGAAAAAAACAAGTTGGAAATTCACATGTTGGTTCATGAGAAAGACCGTCCTTATTTTTGTAAAATTTGCTTTAAATCTTATTTTTACCAATACTCTTTGACAAAGCATTTAGAAACATATCCTGTACAATCTCTTTCCACTGAAGATTCTATAATGTGTGAGGGAGACAAAAATATACATTCTGAAGTTAGTGAGGTAGACAAGGAAACCAATTCGTGGAAAGATTTTGAATTTGTCTGCGCTCTCTGTGACATGGGCTTTACTGAAATTGATAATTTCCGGTCGCACTGCAAAGAGGCACACAAAAAATGTGCTGCTTTCTCTTGTGTTGATTGTCAGAAAACTAAGACAATTGATGGTTTTGATACCTTTATAAAGCATGTTCAGATGCACAGGAAAGGACTAAGGTAAGCTAAAAAAAAAGTTTCAACTAGTGTAACGGTTCGTTATACTTCCGTACTTATTAAAATAATTTTAAATCTAGTTTTTAATATTTTAATAAAATGTAGTCTTAAAACTATCTACATAGAAAACCTAATACTAAATACTAAAATTAAACTTATAAAATATACTATTTCACTTAAAATATTCCTGATAATTAAATAAAACATGTATTCTGAAGTTCCTGTTGCGGCATATATTTTGTCAGGCACTTTAGATTTGAGTTCACCTTACTACGTCACGACTCCGTGACATTCCTATGACTCGGCCATTTTCGTTCCGGCGGCTATCAAGAAAGCACTACTTTATTATAAAACTAAATTATAAATTCTTCCAATTACAAATTCTTCTTTAAAATATAATAAGTGCTGCTGCTACTGGTGTTATATTTTTAATAATAATTAAAAAGTGTTTATTCCCCATATCGGGTGAGTGTTGCAAATTATTCTTTATATTTTCGCTAATGTTAATTATTTTACTTTCTAGGCAATTTCTATGGCTAATACTGTGTTTAAATTTGTTATTTCCATGCTTTTCTAGTGCTGATTGCGACATTAAAACCTATTACAAATCATAATTTCTTTGTTCATTTGGCTACATATTCACCTACCTACATAAAAAATATTAAATAATGTATTTCGTTGTAACTTAATTATATCATCTAAATTCGCTAAAATTAAGTGGTTTAAACATTTAATATTGTTAACATTATGCTCCCGACTTGTTTTATTCCAAATCTCATCAATGTAATTAATTTTCACAAATGATTTTGCAACTACCCAAATTGTAAATTAGCTTTTGTTCAATTTTGTTAATTTTGCATGAAGCTTCAACAACATTGATCATCATTCTATGCCTTTAGTAGCCACTCTGCTTTTTAGTCCTTCCGGTACTTTTTCGGAATGTCGCAGTCAGTAACACGAATTCGGACTTTTTCTAAAACGCCCAATACCGGAAATTCCAGGGCTGCTCCTCCTTCTCCTCCTACTACCGGCAATCTGCAAGGTCGCTGAGCCCTACCGCAGCGTACCCTACGCTATTGTATCATCATCATCATCATCATCATCATCATCATCAGTCGTCTGGCTGTACCGGACTGGCAGGGAAGTGGTGTACTTTTTAGAGACTTTAAAAGTGAACTCGGCCTAGTTTTAAAATACAAGCACGTTACCCATACCCTGGGATCTATTATTTATTAAAATTAAATTGAACCTTTTTATTCTAAAATAACCTCTTTTATTTTCTAAATTCTAAATAAGTACGTTTAGGTGTCCTACCCACCTAAAACGCGACAGTGGCGCCCACCTTCTACTTGTATTTTGAGCTATCCGAGTTCACTTTTCTTGTTTTTGGGTATTTTATGGTTATCCTTGGTGTTGGTTCTTCTGCAAAACTTTAAGGTTTTAGTGGTATTATTTTTAAATTGTAGTGGGAAGATTTTCTACAAATTAAGCTGAATCATAATCAAACTTTTGTTGATTTTGCATTTTTTTACTGGTGATTATTACTTCTGACTATTTTAATTCTGTATTTCGTGTACACTAGTTGTTGATTGATTTCGTGAATATTTTGCAACACTTACTACAACGCCGAACGAAATGTCCTATTCAATCAAATTTCTCTCACTACAAAAAGCTGAACTCGAATATGAAGTTGCTGTCAGGGGTGGTTCTACTACTAATAATGAATCTGTCCAAGACCTTAGGAAACAAATAGTAAAATTAGCTGTGATTGCACCATCTGAAGACATTTTAGAATCGCACTTAGAACCAAAAGACGACCTAACACAGGTGAAGGAAACCCAAAATAAAATAAAACAAAATATAGAAAACCTTAAAATAAAATTTGATAAAAATGTCTTCTCTCGAACTGAAACAATGATTCATCACGTTTATTTCCGCATGTTGAGAATTAATCAAAACCCTGAAAAATCTTTATATACCGAATGCTCTTGTATTTTCGAACTCCAATATGTTGAACTAAAACGTCTTAAAAAACTAAATTCCTCATCTACATCTTCCACCTCTAGCACTGACCCCTTATCCGACGTTATTTCGGTAACTTGCGAAAAAAAGATGGTTTCTGAGATTACTAATAAACTCAAGTTCTCCGGTAAAACCTGCGTTAGGTCATTTATACAACGAGCCGAGGAACTTGTTCTTTCTAGAAATATCCCTAAAGATAAACTTTTAAATTATGCCTTTGAAATATTTACGGACGACGCACTACATTGGTTCCGTTGTATAAAGGACAAAGTAGAGACTTGGGATGAACTGGTTGCACTTCTAAAACAAGACTTCAGTCAAACCGATTACGACTACCGCCTTTTGTCTGAAATTCGCATGCGTACACAGGGTGAACAGGAGAATATAACTATTTACTTGGCTGTTATGCATGGTTTGTTCTCCCGTCTTTCAAAACCTCTATCAGATGAGGATAAGCTCGAAATTTTGCTTCATAACATTCGACCTTGTTATGCCAGTACTTTAGCCGCGTCCCCGGTTATTTCAAGTGTCGATACCTTGAAAGATTTGTGTCGTAGCTACGAAAATATTCAATCTCGTATGACACAATTTCACGAACCACCTAAAGTTAGTTCTGAGACATTAGCAAAAGATTTCGCTTATAATAGGCCATCTACTAGTACTAACAACATTAATAAAACTACTTACACTAATTATACTAAATATGATTATAACAAAACTAAAAACTACAAAACAAATCAATATAACAATAATAATAACTACACTAAAAATAACTATGAACAACCTAAAAATTTTAATGTAAATGCTGTGAACACTCCACTGCAAAAACCTTCTTCAGGGATGTTATATTGTCCCAGGTGCCGTAATAATTCACATTCTCTAAAACAATGTAAACAGCCTCATTTCCTTATTTGTTTTAAATGCGGAAAAGAAGGTGTTCGCTACCCAGAATGTACAGTTTGTCATTCTGAATCTAATACAAAAAACTAAATCATGTGAATTGCAGTGACAGTAAAGCTAATATTAATGATAAATCTAAAGAATGGCTAGATTGGCTACAATTTATTTCAAACTTTTTCTCTTGCTATTCTGTTTCTGCAATTCACAATAAAAGAGTCGACAACTCTCGTCCATATGTTAATGTCAGTCTTCACGGAAAGTCTGTTCTAGGTTTATTGGACTCTGGCGCTGTTTATTCAATTCTAGGTAATAACGCGCACCAGTACTTTCTAGACAAAGGTTGTGTACTTCAACTATGCTCTAACACACCATTTGAAGCTGCCGGTGGGCAAAAATTAAAATGTATTGGTGTTTTGCAAATGCCAGTGGTTTTTCAAAATCAGACTCATATAATGAATATTTATGTCGTACCTGAAATTAAAGATACCTTAATTCTCGGTATGGATTTTTGGAACATTTTCGATCTTTTCCCTAAAAACCTTAAAGCTGTAGTAATGCGTACGGACACTGATGCTACTCTTTCAAATCTATCTATTGATGCTAACGCAAACTTGTGTGATTATGATCATCTATCAGAAGATCAGAAGACTACCGCTGATCACATAATTTCACAGTTTCGCGATATCTCCTACGAAGAACGTGGCTTAGGTAGAACCGATTTAATTACGCACTCCATTGATACTGGCGATGCTGTACCCATTCGTCAACGGTACTACCGGATGTCCTTAGAAAAACAACGTGTCCTAGTTCAACAACTGGACGAGATGTTAAAAGAGGATGTTGTGGAGCCGTGTGAAAGCCCGTGGTCCTCACCCGTTCTACTGACTCCTAAGAAAAACGGTGAACTAAGATTCTGTTTGGACAGCCGGAAGCTTAACTCTGTTACTAAAAAAGACGCTTACAGCCTGCCTTACATCTCTGAGATTCTGGATAATCTCCGTGATGCGAAATACTTAACAAGTTTAGATTTATCAAAAAGCTTTTGGCAAATTTTAATTAAAGAAGAGGACCGGTGTAAAACTGCATTTTATATACCGTCTCGTGGCACTTTTCAATTTAAATCTATGCCGTTCGGTCTGACTAACGCACCAGCGACTCAGCAACGTTTGGTCGATACGCTATTCTACGGTGCTGAATTTGAGCACAAGGTTTTCGTTTTTATAGACGACATTATTATTATTTCACCGACTTTCGAGCAACATATTTCTTTACTAGTACGTGTTATGGAAAAACTAAAAACTGCCAACCTAACAATTAACTTCAAAAAGAGCCAGTTCTTCAGGAAGCAACTAAAATACTTGGGGTACGTAGTAGACTCTAATGGTTTGCATGCTGATCCTGAAAAGGTTGAAGCTATAGTCAACTACCCTACACCTAAAAACCGCAAGGAAGTACGTCGTTTCCTGGGTACTGCTTCCTGGTATCGTCGGTACATACCAAATTTTAGTACTTTGGCTTCACCTTTAAATAAATTGACTTCGCAAGGTAAGAACGCGCCTCCTTTTGTCTGGTCCGCTCAAGCTGACGTTGCCTTTAAAGCTCTTAAAGATTGTCTTGTATCTACACCTGTCTTATCTTGTCCGGACTATTCAAAACCGTTCGAAGTGCACACTGACGCTAGCGACGTGGGTATTGGCGCGGTACTAACCCAAACTTTAGACGGTTCTGAACGTGTTATAGCCTACATGAGTAAGTCTTTGTCTAAACAGGAACAAAACTACAGCGCTACTGAGCGTGAGGCTTTAGCGGTGCTAACAGCTATTGAGCACTGGCGATGCTACCTGGAAAATGGTCACAAAACTGTTGTCTATACTGACCATTCTTCATTAAAATGGTTTCTCAACCTAAGTAATCCTACAGGCCGTTTAGCTCGTTGGGGTGTTAGACTCTCTGCTTTCAATATTGAAATAAGACATCGTCGTGGTTCCGATAACGTGGTTCCTGATAGTCTATCTCGTATACCCGTATCGTCTATAAATTCACCTTCATCTACATCTAATACATTAAACACTACAGATTCTTGGTTTCTGAATATTTTTAACGGTTGTCAAAATTCACCAACATCATTTTTGGATTATAATATTATCAACAATAAATTATATCGCTTTAGGAAAACTCTAAATCCATTAGCTCGAGAGTTTGAGTGGAAAGAGGTTATACCCCACGAAGACCGACTTAAGGTAATGGAACTAAATCACTCTGATCCTACTGCAGGTCATTTTGGCGTATTCAAAACTTTTAAACGAATTTCTTTAAAATATTTCTGGCCGGATATGCATCGTGACGTTACTAACTTTGTTGCTAACTGTGAAGTGTGCAAGTCGTACAAACATCCTAATCACTCTACGCTCGGTACTATGGGTCGTCCTAAGGATTGTTGCCGACCATTCCAAATGATTAGTATGGATCTCGTAGGACCCTTGCCGTCTTCTAGGAAGCAAAATACTTTCCTGTTTGTAGTAACTTGTTGCTTTTCAAAATATTGCCTTTTGTTTCCTATAAGACGAGCATCTGCGGAAATTATAACTCGCATTCTTGAGGAGCAGGTTTTTCTTGTGCACGGTATCCCTAGCACTGTCCTTATGGATAATGGGAAACAATTTGTAAGTTGTACGCTGAAACAACTATTTCTAAAATATAAAGTACCTAACGTACAATTCACTCCTAAGTACACTCCGCAAGTAAATACTGTAGAGCGCTACAACAAAACGATTATGACGGCTATTTCTTCTTTCATTGCGGATGAAGATCACCGAACTTGGGATTCTAACGTCCCAAAAATACAGTTTGCTATTAACTCATCTACTAATGAAGTTACTGGCTATACTCCGTCCTTCCTAGTATATGGTCGGGAATTGGTTGATTGTGGGTCACACTACTTGGACGCAGATGTGATTCAAGATTTCATTTTCACTCCAAGGGATGAATACGTAGAAAACCTTGGTTCTCTACGCAAAATATTTGACAAAGTACAATCGGGTCTCATTAGATCTCACGAACGTAATAGTAATAACTATAATCTACGTAGAAGAGTGGCTGATTTTAACGTCGGTGACTATGTTTGGAAGCGAACTTTCTTTCAGAGCGACAAAGACAATCGATTTGCAAAAAAGTTGGCCCCCAAATTTGTCAAATGCCGAATCATTGCAAAAAAATCACCACTGGTTTATGTTTTAGAGGATATGCAGGGTAAAAATATAGGTGAGTGGCATATCAAAGACCTTAAACTAACTAATTATAAAACCTAATTATACTAAATACCTAATTATATAACATTATCACTACAATACAAACTATCACTTTATTCTAATCGTCTCAATTAAAATCATATAGATTCTTAATCTTAGCGTTGTGATTTTTCTAAAAACAACAAAATATAATCTAGCGTTAATCAATTACAGTTGATGCTGCCTTCTGTATTTGTTTTGTAAATATCCCCTACTGGATATATTACGTCTAATAACGTTAAATAAAATCTAAGTAGATGCTGCCTACTAGGATTGATGTTTATAATCACCTTACCAGCGCTAAGTTATAATTTAAACAAAATAATGAGAGAATACTGTTATCCATCAAAAGTTATCTGCGAGGATTTTGTAAGATATAAAACAAATACTCTATATGTTAGGAAGCTAAAGCACATATCTCTAAGTGTCAAGGCTAATTCTGAATCTTATGCACAAAAGGTGGAATGTAAGCAAGCGAGCAGAAGATATGATGGATGGATGAATGAATGAGTAACAGATAACTATTGAGTAATTTTAGTGATAGAGGATTTTACTTAGGAAAAATCCTACCTAAACAAGGGGGGTATGTAACGGTTCGTTATACTTCCGTACTTATTAAAATAATTTTAAATCTAGTTTTTAATATTTTAATAAAATGTAGTCTTAAAACTATCTACATAGAAAACCTAATACTAAATACTAAAATTAAACTTATAAAATATACTATTTCACTTAAAATATTCCTGATAATTAAATAAAACATGTATTCTGAAGTTCCTGTTGCGGCATATATTTTGTCAGGCACTTTAGATTTGAGTTCACCTTACTACGTCACGACTCCGTGACATTCCTATGACTCGGCCATTTTCGTTCCGGCGGCTATCAAGAAAGCACTACTTTATTATAAAACTAAATTATAAATTCTTCCAATTACAAATTCTTCTTTAAAATATAATAAGTGCTGCTGCTACTGGTGTTATATTTTTAATAATAATTAAAAAGTGTTTATTCCCCATATCGGGTGAGTGTTGCAAATTATTCTTTATATTTTCGCTAATGTTAATTATTTTACTTTCTAGGCAATTTCTATGGCTAATACTGTGTTTAAATTTGTTATTTCCATGCTTTTCTAGTGCTGATTGCGACATTAAAACCTATTACAAATCATAATTTCTTTGTTCATTTGGCTACATATTCACCTACCTACATAAAAAATATTAAATAATGTATTTCGTTGTAACTTAATTATATCATCTAAATTCGCTAAAATTAAGTGGTTTAAACATTTAATATTGTTAACATTATGCTCCCGACTTGTTTTATTCCAAATCTCATCAATGTAATTAATTTTCACAAATGATTTTGCAACTACCCAAATTGTAAATTAGCTTTTGTTCAATTTTGTTAATTTTGCATGAAGCTTCAACAACATTGATCATCATTCTATGCCTTTAGTAGCCACTCTGCTTTTTAGTCCTTCCGGTACTTTTTCGGAATGTCGCAGTCAGTAACACGAATTCGGACTTTTTCTAAAACGCCCAATACCGGAAATTCCAGGGCTGCTCCTCCTTCTCCTCCTACTACCGGCAATCTGCAAGGTCGCTGAGCCCTACCGCAGCGTACCCTACGCTATTGTATCATCATCATCATCATCATCATCATCATCATCAGTCGTCTGGCTGTACCGGACTGGCAGGGAAGTGGTGTACTTTTTAGAGACTTTAAAAGTGAACTCGGCCTAGTTTTAAAATACAAGCACGTTACCCATACCCTGGGATCTATTATTTATTAAAATTAAATTGAACCTTTTTATTCTAAAATAACCTCTTTTATTTTCTAAATTCTAAATAAGTACGTTTAGGTGTCCTACCCACCTAAAACGCGACACTAGAGCTGTATCTGCTTTTTGAGGATGATGACTTCGTATTAAAGCCTAACCAAAAAAATAAGAAACCTGCTCCGGGGGCGCCACGTATATATTTTTACGACTATGGCAACAATTTCCCTTATAAAATTAGTTCCATTGAAATTCCGCAATATGGCGAGGTTTCTTATTTCTTTGGTCGGACTTTAATTCAATTTCACGTTCGATCGATCAATCAAACTAAGCGCGTTATTTTGGTGCTTGTGGCTCACAAGATCTCTCTCGTGCATAGGCCTCCTCTAACGATTCCCATTGCTTTCTGTCTCTCCCGCGCGACTCTTCTAAAAAAGGACCAGCCCCC